>JAVDPK010022814.1:0-31099 GCA_034780415.1 Cichlasoma orientale | reverse complement strand
TGTAGTGGAGTAAAATTTGACCACGAGTATCAGTACTTTTACTTAAGTACTAGAGTTGAGTACTTTGTCCACCACTGGTCAGTAGTAGTTGGAAAACTGGCAGGTGGAAAAAATTAAGGTAATTATGCATATTAAGACAAGAAATGGTCTCATGAACTGTTAATTTAATAACCATCCCTACTACAGATGAATAAATATATAACTGTCTTTAATATGTGCACGTTAAACCCACCCGCAGTTCCTGTTGATCTTCCGGAGAGCAGCAGCTGGAGAGCTGCAGGAGGAGAGCGGTCTGCTGGCTTTGGCAAGACTGTCTGAGATCAATGTCTCCACTCAGGGTGTTATGGGGGCCAAAGACTTTTTTGAAGCCAAGGTATGAAAAGATTATACAGCCTTTTTTCCCCATGTACTTTGACCTTTACACCAAAACATTGAGTTTGGCATTAGCATTAGCTTCTTCCTGTTATGACCTGCTTTCCAAAAATGCCAAAAATATGAACTTTACTGATGTAATCACCTGCTCATGGAGAATTAAAAAACATTTTCTGACATTTGGATTTGGTTCTAATGCAGCTTTAGTCAGCATGGTTCTGCTAGAAACACATTTCCAATGGATGCAGGTCATTTGATTGGAACAAGCCTGTGATCATCTGTCTGAAACCTGTTTCAATGGAGCATTGCAGCTTAAGCCGCTCTGACCTTTAGGACAAAGAACAGACAGTGATGCCGATCTGCTTCAGTTTGATGGCTAACTGGGAAAATTTGGAAAAAGTGCAAAATCGTCATAGTCCTATTATAATATGAATATTTTTTTTCTTCATTTCTTCAGAACTTATTTTTGAGTCATCAAACTTTGACAGATTTTTGTGTTTTTTTTGTTTTTT
The DNA here is from genome assembly GCA_034780415.1 of Cichlasoma orientale. Lineage (NCBI taxonomy): Eukaryota > Metazoa > Chordata > Actinopteri > Cichliformes > Cichlidae > Cichlasoma > Cichlasoma orientale. The sequence goes on along the minus strand of JAVDPK010022814.1, from coordinate 30,215 downwards.
TGTTTGTTTTGAACTATATGTGTACTTTTATCTTGCTCCGGACCTTGCAAAATAAAAGCTGAGGACTAAAGAGTAACTTAACCTAAGTTAATAGTGACTTAAACGTTGTGCCTCTGGAATACAGCTATGTAACAAGTACTGGTGAAAAACCAAAAGCAAATCATGCTTCCACAGGAGCAGTTTGTGAAAACCGGTATGAAGTTAGAGCGGACTAACACCTTCAGCTATGGATGGCTACGTGGGTTTAACAAAATGTGTTTTTGTGTTGTACCAGATGCAGGCGCTGTCTGTGGGCAGCAAGTTTGAGGCTGAAATTCGAGAGGAAAAAGAAGAACGCAAGAGGCAAGAAGAGGAAAAAAAACAACGGCACGCTGCCTTCAAGCAGCTGCAGTCCACCTTCTGCTCATAACCCTCTACAGGAAGCAGCAGATAACAGTGCAAAAGTCAGTGTTACTGAAATTTTAGAAATAGCTTCACACTCCTTACTTACACTTGAACCAGTTTCAGAATGTGGCACTTTATAACAAAACTACAAAGATGCACTAAAGTAAATGTTGACTAAAATAATTGACAATGTGTCATAAGTTGGCACAGGGTGAAGTTAAATGTATGGTTAGCTTTGCACAAAACTGTTATCTTGGATATTGTATGTTCGCTCTCTAGACCATCAGAAATCTTAATGATTTATTATTTTAGTTTGAGTTCTGTGCTAGAACCTTGTTGATGACCAGTAGTTTGCAATTCCGCAACTAAACAGCATCTATATGTTTCTGTGTACCTACAGAGTAAATTAAGAAGATATAAGTTGCTAAGCAGTGAGCTTCAGAGGTGTCTGTAGGCCCCGCAGTCTTTATGCGATGATAGGCTAACCATGTCCTGCCTTGGTTTCTGGTTTGAACACATCTTTTCATCTGACCCTGAGAAAGAAAGAAAATCAGATCCTTCAGATGGTTGTGTTCTAGAACGACGCCAAGGTCAACAGCTTCAAACTGAATTTTAGCCGTATTGCTAAAAGCACACAGATGGAAGACATCTTCTATTTAATCGTGCTCACGTTACAGCAGTGTTTCTCAACCTTGACCTTTGCTAAGACCTCATTTCTAATGACACTAGGAATCACTCTTGATAAGCTGTTGTGAGTCTGAGTATGATACAGATCCTATTATTTACAAGAGCATGCAATGCATGCATTACAAGTGAGTTACAGTATATACTCTAAAATCTTAAGGGGGGGGGGGCTGTTTTTTAAGTTCTGTTGGGGTTCTCTGTGTTCTTAACTGAAGGTCTGATGCGATCCTTTATCTTTAGCAGCAGAGAACAGTTTTCTAAGTGGCATCTTTTTAGGTATCTTCTATAGAAAGGAACTGTATAAACCACCAATGGTGAATAATTCATTCATATTCATTCATAACACTCACCATGGTGTGAAAGCACCTTTACTGTGAACAGCATCCGAAGTCCATGCAGGTTACAAGGTCCCAGGAGAACTGTCCCCATCTGATTTTACATGCTCCGCTGAAAAGTGTGCCATGCTGTGTGATGCAGGATGTCACAAGCTGAGACATTAAAGGTCTAGTTTCTGTAAACTGAGGGAGAACAATAAAGAACAAACACTTACACTGAACATGTGGCCCAGAACAAGATGAAGAACCGTTTGTTTCTTGCTGTAACTGGAATACTCCAGAAAAGTAAAATCTTCATGCATCATTTGAAAACGCACTTTGGTGTGGCGGAGCAAGAAACAAAATGTTAACCAGAGTTCACTAAGTACACACTGGTGGCCTCGCTGCTGCTTTTTGCCGTCAGCTTTACACAACAGCTTTTTACTGACTTCAAAGGCCACTGAAATTCAACTTAATTTCCAGAGGGGACGGATGGTGATTTTGTTTTTCTTTTTTTTATGTTCTGACACTGTGAATTACAGCGCTGTGCAAAAATCTTGGGCCGCGCCTCATTTCTTTACATTCTGCTTGCAAGGAACCCGACTTTCTTGTAATTTGGTCTTGAACAATAGTTTTCCAGGTTTTCTGAAGGTCTTTCAAAGTGTTTGAACATTGGCTTCCTTTTCACTCATTTTCAGTCCAGTTCTTGTACCTGACCGTTTTCAGGGTTTTTCAGGTTTCAGAGTTGTTGGGGGTTTTTTTTGTTTGTTTTTTAAGCCACTTAATGCTGAAATATGAAGCATTCAAACACAACTCAAAGGATAAGCCAGTGTTTTCTTTTCATAACAGAAACAAAGTTTTCTTCCATTGTAAAATCAAATTTTTGTGTGTGTATCTCTAAATTATCTAATCTTAATCATCTCCTGTCTGCTGCTGCCAGGCTTTTAACTCACTCATAAATGTTCTCATATCACCCTGTTGTTAAAGTTTCTGCACTGGCTTCCTGTCAGAAATGAGAAATAAGAAATGAGGGGTGGCTCAAGATTTTTGCACCGTACTGTAAACATGTTCAGTAGGAACAGTCTCACTGCAGTATTTTGTGGTCAGTGACAGGCTGTGCAGGATTGGACAAGCAGTCCTGCAGTTCCTTCATTTAGCACAGAAAACACAGATGTACATATTACTTCATGGTGTAGTCTCAGGAATCTCTAATAGCTCTTCTACAGACTGATAGAGCAATGAAAAGCAGAATTTGAGAAGGCTGTGCCAGAGACACCGAGAACTGACGGTGTTCTGTCAGTAGCTTTGCTATGCAGCTATGAGGTTAGCATTGGCCCGAAAGGGGGAGACTGATACTTAAAGGAATAGCTCAGTATTTGGGGAAATAATACTCAGAGAGTGAGATCAGTTTTTCAGTTCAGTAATCTCATGGCTGTGTTTTCACTCAAGAACTGGAATCAGGATGTGGTTAGCTTAGCTTAGCTTAGCTTTAGCTTAGCATGAAGTCTATAAGCATGGTTAGTAGCTAGCCTAGTTCTATCCAAACTAAGTACATCGATCTAGCAACAGCCTTAAGACTCAGTGATGCTACTGTCTATAATGTTTGCCATTTGTGTGCAGATAAAACTCAAATAATTTTAAATTTGTTCATTAATGAAGAGCAGCTTTCTGACACTCTGTTGGAAGATAACGCACCAAAGTGTTTGGCGGCTTGATAAATACATTAAACATGTTCCTGCGTGTAGAACTGGAAAAGATATAAAGTGTTAACCAGTAACCTTTACAAGTGCTGATGCATTTTTACCTCTCCTAGTCTCACTCTCAGAAAGAAAGTCCTTTTTTCCCCATGGTGTTGATCTATGTCTAAAAAAAAAATAAAAAATTAAGAATTCCTTTACAGAGACACTGGACCAGAGGCGGATACAGTTCTCTCATCTTTTTTAAAATAATATGCAGTATTACTACCTTGTAGGTCTGTCATGTCATCAATACGCACCACACCTGCAATATGCTGAACTTAAACTAGCAAAGAAGGAGGAGAAGAAAAAATAGTAAGACGTTTATATACGTGTGCAGAACCTGCTCTGTTCTGAACCAGAACATTGCCTTTGTCAGAGTTTGTGGGCTTTGAAGGACAGAAGTCCATTTTGGGTTGATATACAGATGTAGGAAAGCAGTAAAAGTAAGAAAATGAATACAACTATGAATTAAGTATTTCTGATACATTCATTACAGAAATCCTCGAAGATCAAATGGATCCACAAGCCCGATAACTCAGTCTCTGACCTAAGCAGTGCTTATTGTAAGGTGCAGTTTGTGTCTGATCATTTTATTCAGTCTATTAATGTATTAAGTTGTAGCATGTTAATGTTGTCATATAACAAACTACTGTATGGATCACATAACTTCTCAATGATTTGTTGTAGAATGGACAGTATTTTTTCATGAATAAATTCTTTGTTTTATTGGAAAAGTTGCCAAATATTAAAGTCAGTGAAATCTATTTTTCAGCACTGTATAGATATCGTGTTGTGCTGTCCCTGTCCGAACGGTAACGTTTAACTTAATTGCAATAAATAAATAGAATGATAAACACATCAGCATTGTGAATTGTATTACTTATATGACTGGATTACTTTCTTTGGGAGTTGCTCCGGGCCTCTTTTTATACACTGCTCAAAAAAATTAAAGGGAAAAACATCCTGATATCTGTACTGATATGGACTGGGTAATGTTAGGAACTAAAAGATCCACATCGTTTGATGGAAATGAAAATTCTCAATCTACAGAAGACTGAAATCAGTGACACCTTAAAATCGAAATGAAAAAGCAGCAGGCTGGTCCATGTGACCAAAGTTAGCATCTCAGAATGGTACTGAGTAGTTTGCATGACCCTCATGTGCTTGTATGCGTGCCTGACAACGTCGGGGCGTGCTCCTAATGAGACAACGGATGGTGTCCTGAGGGATCTCCTCCCAGATCTGGACCAGGGCATCACTGAGCTCCTGGACAGTCTGCGGTGCAACCTGGCAGCATCAGATGGACTGAAACATAACGTCCCAGAGGTGTTCTATTGGAATTAGATCAGGCGAACATGGGACTTTCATTTTCCAGGAACTGCCTGCATACTCTCATTTCACACCTAAAGGCAGTCATGGTACCTAGGTCTGTGCATCCCTCCATGGATATGCTAATCCAGGGCATCCCTGGCCCACCACCAAAGCAGTCATGGTGAACAATGTCACGTTTTCCAGGGCTTCTGCAGACCCTTGCTCAGGGTGGACCTGCTCTCATCAGTGAAAAGCACAGGGCGCCAGTGATGGACCTGCCAATTCTAGTATTCTATGGCAAATGCCAATCAGGAAGATTTGGTCAGTTTTGTAGCTCTGACAGTGCTCATCCTGTTCCTCCTTGTGCAAAGGAGCAGATACTGATCCTGCTGATGGGTTCTACGGCCCTGTCCGCCTCTCCTAGAGTAACTACCTGTTTCCTGGAAACTCCTCCACGCTCTTGAGACTGTGCTGGGAGAGACAGCAAACCATCTGGTAATGGCACCTATTGATGTGCTATCCTGGAGGAGTTGGACTACCTGTGCAGCCTCTGTGGGGTTCAGGTATGACATCATGCTACCAGTAGTCACACTGACCGCAGCCAAATGCAAAACTAGTGAAAAATAAAAAGTCAGAAAAGCTGAGGAGGGAAAAATGTCTCATTGTTGCTGAACTGACCAGATCAATATCCCAGAAGTTTAATTGACTTGATTTTATACTCTGATTAAAAGTATTCCTTTATTCTTATTGCTATTATTATTTTTTTGAACAGTGGACATTTCTCTCTGTCGCAGAATCAAAGAGAGTGATTGCAGGAGCTGCTCTCCCAGTTTGGAAGCTTTGACCCCTCTTTCACTGTCACATCTGTTTCCTGCTCCTTGTTAACTACAATTCTGATTAAAAGTTAGCCCGTAGCTGCTTCTCTGTTTGGAACTTGAAGCCCCACCTAATCTTGTTCCTGCGCACTATCTCAGCGGCTCAGTGATGCCTGTCAGTGGATGCTGTCGCAGCGTCTTGCATCCTGCTGCCACGTGCTTGAATAGTGGGGAGTATCTGGCACCGTGTCCCGAATGCACACATCTCAGGTTGTTTTATCTTTGCGCAGGGAAAATAACAGAACAAAACCAGTTGGGTTTCTGCTGTACTCTCAATGCTTGCTTCTTTAACACTTTGGTTTTTGTCCAGAGTAAATAAAAAAAATCACAGGCAATGTGCTGCTACACAAACAGAGCAGCGTTTTCCAAAAATCTAGAAGCTAAATTTAAAGTCAACATCGCAGTTTGTTTAGAAAATATTTATTTCCTGTAATGTACACTGTACAAAGGCACATACACATTTAAAGGAACATTTCCTCACTTAAGTCTGAAGTCACTACATGATTTCTTTTATACCATACCATTTAGATAACACATAGATTCTCATTATATGCACAGCCTTTAAAGGGAAAACTATTCTAAATGCAACAATTTACTATTCTACTTCCTAGCCTTCTTTGCTTAATATAAAAACATTTAATATTGGAAAAAATGAACATGATTCATTTTTTTCTTTGCATAATGATTGAGATAATTAACTTTCAAAATAAAAGGTTTAATCCACAGACCAATCAGCAGTCAGTATCATTCTATCAATTGCTACTGAGCCATATGTCATGCAGGCAAGTCTAATGTTAGATAGCTCACTTTACATCACAGGTGTCTTTGTTCTACAAGGCTTCTAAGGAATGACCTCAGCAGCTCACCATAACAACTAGCTGATGTTCGGCTGTGATTGTCAGCACATGCTGGTAGTCTACAGTACCTTCAGTTCTGCTGCTAGCCCGTAAGGATTCAATGACAGGAGTTCCTTCATTTTTGTCCTTTGATTTACTGTCAGCACTTCCAGTATAGCTGCTGTACCTACTGATTTCATATCCAGCTATACGGGGATGGCTTTAAGGCTCGTCACCTCCACTTAGTATTACTGTTTTTGCCTCCTGTAGCATCTAAAATATTCACAGACTGAGATGGTGACCGTGCTCAATGCAATGAGCAAGGTTGGATCTGAATGTCTGAACTTCAAATGTTCACATAATTAAATGATGGGAAAAGTTGCATTGCCAACCGTTAACGTCTTTTTCCCCTTCTTTTACTTCTCTCGCTCTTACACTATAATCTCACAGCCGTGACTGTGCAGGATCACAGACCTGATGGCAGGAAGACAGAGCCATTATCACTGAGAGCATGCTAGCATGCAGATGCTACTGCACATCACTACGTTTTGTTTGGTGTCCTGACTTTTAAATTCAAATTTAAATCACAAATTTTAGACCCAGACACAAAATTGACATTTTGTGAGTGCTGTTTCTATAGTTTTGTTCTCAAATGTTTTTTTATTTATAGATAGATAGATAGATAGATAGATAACTTTATTGAGCCCGAAGGAAAAGGGTTAGGGCTAGAAAAACCTTATTTTGATTTGATAATAAAGATAAATAAGCAACTCCAGAAACAGCGAATATAGTGTTGCTAGTGGGACCCCACGGGCAAGGGGACAACATGCATGCTCTTCATTCAAGCCCAGGCCTCTCCACAGCTGTGTCACCTTCTGGATCATTCAGTTGTCACATTGCTTGTTGTAGGAAATGTTTGTGCCTGGTGCCAACCCAGTAATGTCCATTCATTATTCCTGTCCAGACTATTGGAACCTACCCTTTATTAGTTATTTCAGTCTATTATTTCTCATAGCAGGTATTACATTTGAACATGGTACATCTGAATTTCTACATAATATATTGTTTACTTTGAAATTAATACATATTCGTCCTTGTATGTGAAGTGTGCAAATTTAGGGTATACAAGGTGCAATCAAAATGTTCCATGACTCCCCAAATAAAAAGTAAAGCCTATGATTGATTTGAATTTGGCTGCTCTGCACTTCCAGCCCTGGGGGGGTCCTGTTCTGATGCACTGCACACGTGAATTTTTCAGGATCATTGTTTAAAACCTTTTATTTAATTTTGGAGAAACCAGATCTGGAAAGTTGTGCAGTTGGTGAGTAACAGCTGTCTTTCAGCGTGAGCAAAAATATGGTTGCGTGAGCTTGAGGGTGAAACGGCAGTAGCGGGTGAAGCAGTGCAGAGGTGCATAAAGCGGTGAATTTGAAAGCTAAATAGAAATCGTGTCTTTTCACGAGCGGAGTGACAGAACCTTATGATCGTACCTTGTAAGTGTGATGAGAGAACAATTTAAACTGTCTTCATTCATTCATGTAAATCTCTTCATGGAAATTCCTCTGTGATCCTTGCATTTTCATCATCTTGAATTACTGTCCCCAAAGTCAGAAATGTTCAAACACATGCATCCCCCTACACCCCACCCCACAAACACTCTTCCATCCTTGCTAGTCAGTCATTCTTATCAATACAACTGCCAGTTACTGGTTCCCCTGCTTTGTGCGCTGAGGACTTGAAGTGATTTGAGGGGAGGAGGTGAGGGAGCCTGCATCAGTACTTAGAATATATCTGGCATACATTTGAATTTTTATAATGTTGAATCATAAATTCAAATTTACCAAATTCAATCAAATACCTCCCGACAACAATATTTGCCTCCACCTGCGTGTTCTCTCTGTCTCTTTGACAAGCATCTTTACTCCATCCTTTCGCTGCCATCGCCGTTGATCTGCACCACACAGTCTTTGTTCATAGGCTCCTTTGAGTGAGCTGTATCAAAGTGCTGGCTGCTCACTGTGTACCTCCCACAGGCATCCAAACCTAAAGCAGGGACAAAGCGGCGGTCAAACTGGATTTCTTGGCGGAGATAGGAGGTCCTCTTCTGGCAGGCATCACCAGTTCCCTCCTGCAGGGCCGACAGGAAAACCACTAACTCAAAGTGGGTTGATGAGCCCTCGCACAGGGCGGGGTAGAGGGGACTCCGACGGTCCAGGGGGTGGTAAAAGGTGAGTGGGAAAATGAAGAAGGGGCATGGCTGCTGGCCCAAATGGTCCAAATAGAAGTCCAGCGAGGTCTGGTGCAGAGCTTGACCTTCATGCTCCTCGTATAGCACGGCACTCACCTTCACATCCACCAGAGGTCGCTGCAGCAGATTGGTGGCTCGAAGCATGAGGCACGTCTGGCCCACGTGCTGGCCCACCACTGCCTGGTGGCTGAATTGGATGGCTCCCGCTCGCTTCTGGGGCCGGGCGATCTTGGCTACAAATGCACCTGAATGTTAAGACAAATAAAACTTCATTCATGAGGTTGTTTGTTTGTTTTTTGACCCTGTGAATCATATTTTTGAGTCATGCTGCTTTGCAGTAAATCACAACAGAGGAGATTGGGCTCTCGAGCAGCAGGGGTAAAAAAAAAACACACAATGACTGGGCAACATGAACAGGTACAAATTGTGAACATTCATGGTTTGGTTACATATGGAGCTGTTTTCATTTTTCAGTACTAAATATATTGCACTCTCCTGCATGTTTTTTGGTAGTTTGGTCTGTATATGGTGGTTTTATGCCCCACTAGAGGGGCATACAACCACTGCAGGAGGGGGCACAGAGCTGAATGATTTTTGTGGGGAAAATAAATGGTTTGTAAACTTAAGTGGGTCACTACCTGCAAAGGATTCTCTTCCAAGTATTAAAACTAAATCTTATATTTAAAATCATGTTAGTTATCCAATTATTCTTTAGCCTCTGATAAGAAAAAAGCAGTTAATGTGAGACTTTTGGTTTCAGCTTTATAAAAACTGCACTTTTGTTGCTCGATTTGAAATCCACTGTGGTGGCAAAACATTTTAAAAAGGAAGAATTGTATCCCTGTTAAGTTTAGTGGCCACAGATGCATCACACAAAAAAGATTTTTTTCTCTCTGAAATGTAGTAAAATAGTAACAGAAAATGCACTTGCATAAACATAATTGGTTTCTGCAGTTGTTCTGATGACAGAGGGTGTGCGTTGTCATCAGATACTGTAACAAAAGCTGTGATTAGGTTGGTTTAAACAGTTTCAGACTGAAGGAATGAAGGATGATCAGAACTTTTATAACACTTGATGACGGAGTAATCACCTAAAACATCTCACTGTTTCTTCTTCAGCCTCTTGTGATGTGCACTGCTTTAATTACACTGTGCACTGCTTCTCATGGCTTCATCTATAAATGATATACTGGTTATTTTTCCACAAAAGGTTGTTGGGTTGGACCTAGTAGCACTTACACATCAGTGAGCCGAAGTGTTGTTTGATCAAAGCAGCCTATATACGGCTCCATTTGTGTTATGGGAATAAATGAAGCTCGAGAAGCATGCGCACAAAAGAGACCAAAGTCTGAAAGACACAACATCATCACTAACTGATGAAACCAACAATGTTATTTATCTCATCGTACATCTGTCTGGAAATGGATCCAGACAGTTATCTGTGGGAGTGCAGTACTCGGGGTTATCCAGCAGATGTCACATGTTATCAGCCTCAGAAGCTTTTATGCAGTCCGCTATGTTCTGCTTCATCAGGCTTCAAGGCCTGTACCTTTGCTTTTCCCTGTTCATTTTAGAAAATTAATACAGATGTTTTGGAGACAACTGGTCTGATTTATGTGCCACAGACTGGCAGCATGTCCAGGGTGTACCTCGTCTCTTGCCCAGAGTCACAAAGTGAGCTGGGACACGCTCTGACCTAATGAGACAAATGTCGCCATGACCGCTTTTAGTACGATTTGCACAGGTTTTCCTTTAGACTTTGGCCCACCTCTAAAACACCTGCTATTTTGAATATGTAAATGTCAACTCCTCTTTTGCGCAAAATAGCTCCAACTTTTTCAAATGTTTTGAAAAAATTAGCCAGTGTGGTAGCTCACTGTTATGTCTCCCAATTTGTAAATCAAACCCAGCACTGAAACTTGTCTTAGAATAATTGATGTTTTTATGGAGTTCTGTACCTGTGATAAAGGCTTCCAGCATGAGCCCCAGCAGCATTTGTACAGCCAGCAGTGCTATGGCACTCGGGCAGTCTCCACTGGGATACATGGTGCCATAACCGATGGTTAGCTGAGTCTCCAGGGAGAAGGAAAAAGCAGCAGTGAAGCTTGTAATGTGCTTTACACAGAGCACATGCCCCTGTGGGGGTGCATCATGATCCTGCACAGCAAGGTCTCCATTTAGATGGGCCAGCAAGTACCACAGACAGGCAAACAACAGCCAGTGGGCCAGGAAAGATGTGCAGAAGGCCAGGAGGACCCATCTCCACCGCAGACTCACCAACAGTCCCCACAGGTCCTGCAGGGCCAACACCCAGGCTCTGCGTAAAGTCTCATGCCATAAGCCTGAAGAACACACAGGGGGACGAAGTGCACAGTGTCCATCTTTGGTGATCAGGCGCTGGCGAGGTGGAGACGTCAGGAGAGGTGATGAGGAAGCCTTGCCGCCCAGAACACCGCTGTTGGATTTGGTTGTCATGCTTGCAGGGAAAGTGAGGGTGAGGATGATCCTGAAATGAAATTATAACAGCGGATCTGACTAACACAAATCATCAGTTACTGTAGTGTGTACACTGTGGTGTGAAACTGACCTGCGTATGGGAAACAGGTGCGGACCAGAACCTTGGTGGGTTATGGGTGAATTATTAAATAGCTCACAATAGTTTCTCAAGTTTCTGTTTTATCTCTTACACACTTTGTTTAGATTCAGACCATTTTCATGAATAAATATTGTTATTTGAGCTCAGTTACTAAAAAAACAATCAGTTAAGATTATTGAAAAGATGTATTTGTAACTCTTGACTCATAACTGTCTGCAAACCCTTTTCCTTTTCCCAGTTAATATCCCTGAGAGCAGGTGTGCTCTGAGTGTGTTCCCAACTTCCAATATTCCCAAGATTATACACTGACATTAGAGTTTAGTTAACAATGTGTTGCTCAATGCTTTTACACTGAAACTGTTTTGATTTTGGTGGATGTAAGCTGGTGGTTCCTTTTGGCTATGCTAAGCTAAACAAGTGCTGTGTGTCCATTTTGATCTTTTTCAGGGTTGTGGGGGGGAGGACTGAAGCCTATCCCAGCTGCCACAGGACAAGAGACAGGGTACACCCTGGACAGGTCACCAGCCTGTCACAGGGCCAACGCAGAGAGACAGACAACCGTTCACACTCACACCTCTCACGCCAATTTAGAATCACCAGTTAAGCTAACCCCCCTAACTGCACGCAACCCACACAAACAAGGGGAGAACACGCAAACACAGAAAGGCCAGATAGTGGATTCAAATCCAGGACCTTCTTGCTGTGAGGCAACCACCACACCACCGTGCTGCCCCGAGTCTGTATGTACAGAAAAAAACTAGGGCAGGTACAGGTACATTTGAAAAATGCGGGCCTTTACCTTTAAATCCTTTGACAACTGTAATGTGTGGAGAAGAAACAGAAAAGAAAAATAAAGTAAATGTTTTATATGTATTGTATGCCATATTAGGCTTATCTGTACATCATCCTTTTATCCTATTCAGGGTTGCGGGGGTGGAACCCATCCCAGCTGACATAGGGTGAGAGGCAGGGTACACCCTGGACAGGTTGCCAGCCTGTCGCAGGGCCAACACAGAGAGACAGACAACCATTCACACCTGTGGGCAATTTAAAATCACCAATTAACCTAACCCCAGTAACTGCATGTCTTTGGACTGTGGGAGGAAACCGGAGCACCAGGAAAACATGGGGAGAACATGCAAACCCCACACAGAAAGGCCCCGGCCAAGGTGGAATCAAACCCCCGACCTTCTTGCTGTGAGGCAGCAGTGCTAACCACCGCACCACAGTGCTGCCTATATGTACATAAATTAAATAATTTAATATTAAGCTAATAAAAAGGATGATGTATGAATAAATGTGAATACATCTATATATGTGTACATGTGACACATTAAGCACATTTCACTGGAACTCTCAGTATGAGGACTAAAGAGATGGTGAAGGAGGTCATTATTAGGCTGAAAACCAAAATAAACCTACAGAGAGACACACAAACTCCAGAAGTGGCCAAATCACCTTCATGAATGGAAAAACAGAAGGTCTGTAACAAAGCGCAACCCACTGGTTACACTTGAGAACAGGAGGTCCAGGTTAGACTGTAGACTTTTTGTCCGGAAACGAGCGATTCATTTGTACTAGAATGATGGCGCAGGAAAGGATCAACTCATGAGCCTAAATTTACCATATCGTCTGTAAAACATGGCGGCGCCAATGTTATGACATGGGCATGTACGGCTGCCAGTGGAACGGGGCCGCTAGTGTTTGTTGATGATGTAACTGCTGCAGGGTGGATTCTGAAGCGTACAGGGCCATACTCTCTGCTCAGAATCAGGAGATGCTGAGCAGTTGTCGCTTGGCAGTGTAAATAGATAATGACCCAAAGCGTACTGCAAAGAAACCCAAGAGTTTCTCAAGGCAAAGAAAGATGTTCTTCAATAAGCAACTTTTCAGTTAATGGTCAGTTACTGAAAACAAAACTGGAGGTGGAGACACAAACAAGCAGCAACTCAAGTACAGACCTGACAGAGCAACTCAAGGGAGGAAATGTAATGCCCATTGTTTCTAGACTTCATGCACTCACTGAAAGCAAAGGATTTTCATCCAAGTATTAAAACAACCTATTACGCATGAGCCTCTCAAAACTGGAGCGCTATGTATAAAAATAGCTGCAGCTGTCTACCTATAACGCACACCTTTACTATTTTTTATGATTAATAACTGTAGCAGAAGTATTTGCAGGCAGTCCTCACAGGCAGAGAGCTAGAGCCCTGTCCTCTCCAGAGTTTCTATTTCTATGTCAATATTGTTGCCAGGAGATTAGAGCAGGTCCCAGCTGGGAATCTGTCTGAGGAACACAGCGACATGCAGAGTAGGAATGCATCTTTCATCTGCAGGGAGCTTTAAACTTACTGCACTACATGGCCCTCCACTTGTCTCGTTCACCAATTACAATATACATTTACCATCCTTTCACCTCGGCAGCTATTAAACAACTTTTTTTCCCCCTATTTCCCCCAACTTTCCACACACAAAAAAACACAAAATAATTCCAAAAATAGTTAACTCTCCAAGACATTTCACAACCAATTTAAATGATAAAACACAAATGAAAATTAATGTGTGATGTGGGTCTTCAGTGATTGGAAAATATATATATATTTTTAAAAAAAATCTGAGGTAATAAGTGGGGTGTCAGGTGAATGTGTAGTCGATCGCTGGGGGGAACATCAGTCTGATAACATTTAGCAAAGTCATCACATGGGAGCCATGTGCTCGCTGAGGATTCCTTGTATTGGATCTCAGTTTGTCAGCTGTCACTGGATCAGCCTGTAATCACATGAGCCATTAGAAAAGCACAACAGAGCAGGCAAAACATCAGCATCAATCACATTTCTGTGTGTTCAGTACAGATCTGGGGTCAGCATGCGGTTAGAATAAAGACTAGGAGCAGCTGGAAACAACTCCTGCCTCTGTCCAAGATTCAAAAATACACCTACAAACATCTAACGACTCAGCAGTTCATCTTTTCTATAGTGCTGGTTTAATCAGAGATGGTATAAAGTATAGACAACCTAAAAAATTCCAAACTAAAACTGAGTGGGAGAATTCCATAGAATTCCACACAGCTGTATATGCAGTAGTATGGCGACAGCGCTATCTCCAAAAAGCCAGTTGATTGCAATTGAAACATCAAGCCCGTCATATTGTTGCATAGTTTGCAGCATTAACGCGACGTCAATCATAAAATGAGTTACACTCGCTTTTCGACAGTGTTTACTTGATTCACACTAACTCGTAATTATGTTAAAGGAGTAAATTATGTCATCTTTATGTCATTTTTAACATAAAGATGACCTGTCCATCTCTGTTCCACATGGGGTGAGTCTATACATGCATCTTTTATGTCCCAGTGACCAGCGGTGAAATATGAGTTAGGACATGATGTCAATAGCTCAAAAACAACTGCCTGGGGCTGAATCACATGAATTACCAACAACAACTTTGTTTTGATCAGCAAACAAAAGCTTGTGGTCACAAGGAGAGATGCATCCTGAAGTGCGCCTTGAGGCGACTCTTCTGATTGGACAATATAGAAACTGAATTGAACTGAAAGTTGTTGTTTGCGCAGAGCTCTGTTCACCATCTCTTGCTGTAGTGGATGTCAGTTTCAATCAGTTTTGAGTAGGTCTCTGTGGAGGCTGTAGACTCACTGTGACAGCAGACGTCATGGAAAAAATTTTCAATTAAAAAAAAATTGCATAGTAAATGTATTTATTTAACCACAAAGTGAATAAAGGTTAAAAAACCTCCTTTGCCAGAGCGCCCTGGCTCCACATAGGCAACAGTAAGCTAGAAGGCCTGAACTCCAGGAGAAAACCCACGCAAGCACAGGGACGACAATAAGCCACTGTGCTTCAATTCATTGTCTAGACAAAGTTACAGGATGCATTACGTGTTAAATATCAGATTTGTAGATAGTTTATCAATAAGATTAGAGACTGTAAGACAAAATGACAGTTGAAATATTGTTCAGAATGTACCATATAACAGGGAATACATACGCTATATGACTCCTTTATAGGAGTTACAGCAATACAAAGCCTATACTGTACATGTACACATGTTAAATGCACTGGTTCTTATATAGCACTTTTCTACTTTACACGAGTGCTCAAAGCACTTTAAGCAGCACAGCTTCATTCACACAAGCAATCGTTCTCCAATGATTGCACTGGAAGCAACCTAAGGTATCTTTGGTACACAGACTGGAACAGCCAGGAATTGAACCACCGAACCTTCTGATTAGTGGATGTCCTGCTCTACCTCCTGAGCCACAGTCACTATTCAGTGGATATATGAACATTCTCACTGCATAACAGCAGTGGTCAGTTGGTTTGACATCACAAACTTTTGTTTCAAAGTTGTACGCTGAAAGTATTCCTGAAATGTGCTCACTGAACTGAATGGCTTTGCTGAATATATATGTGTACATATATCTTCAAACATATGCATTAAAAAAGTAAAACATATTTTGAAAAAAAAATTGTTCTTGAATATTTTGCAGAAGAAAAATAAGACTTACAGTCTTACACCTCCATCAATTACTCCAGCGGCAGTTTACATCCACATCTGTCCAGACTTACAGCACATGTAGCAAAGACTTTGAAAGTCTTTAACAGGAAGGCACCAGAGCTTAGTGTCGCTACGCAGTGTGCAATACGGTCACACTATCTCCTTCTATTCCTGAGCTAGGGTTTCCATAACATTATCATGTGACAATGAATTTAAAATAAATCAAATCTGTGATTTATGGTCATAGTTCTGTTTTGTAAACTCACGCTGACCTTTGACCTTGATTCTAATCCGTTCTTTCTTGGGTCTAAGTTAATGTTTGTGTCAAAAAGAAAATTCCTCTAGACGATTCAGTAATATGACTGCCCACAGCTAACATCAGTTCATCACTTATATATCAAATATTTGAAATAACTCGATTAAGACGATTGTGGCGTTGCAGATGTGCTGATTTAAAGAATGCATTTCTCCTCACGGTGTTATTTACGAGGCATCGCGTTCACTTCAAAACAAATTTGCAGGAGCTCGTGTAGAGGCAGACACACACAGGCTGCTGGATGCAGTTTGTTTTTGAACCACCAAGCTTAAACCTTCAAAAACAGACACTACCCTACACAATTTATGCGTAGCAGATGTGGTATCATATTTATATCAATACTAGATGATATCTCTGCAAAGTTCATGTAAATGTAACTGTGAATAATGCTGTTTAATGTATTTCTATCTCTTGGAGTTCAGTGAGTGACTGGAGATTTATTTTTATGATTTGTATTATAAAAAATTATTTTTTCATATATTGTGCTTTCCCATCTGCTTGATTGTGTGCAGTTATTGTGGTGATGTGATGGTTGGGGTGGTGTTCTTTACTATCACATCACTGATATCTGAATATTAGTTATTATGAACACCATCCATAACATTATCTTTTAATTCTTTTAAGATAGTGAATTGTTCCAGTGTATCATGATGTATGATGGACACTGCTTAACAGACTTTACTCTAATACTCTCTTAGTGATGTCAGTTTTGCCTGATAAAGCCCAGAAAGCCATTTTCCCATCTTTGCTAATGTAAAAGTAAGTAGACTAGTTAGTGGAAATGTGTGCTTATCGCCAGCTCAGTGGGGTGCACAGAGGTTTATGTAACAATCGGGCTGCAGCTGTTCACATCTTGTATTTGAACAAACATGTCTAAATACAAAACACGAGATGAGCAATTATCGATGTCATTGCAGCAATCGTTTCGCTACTCCAGCTATTGCAATTATCAGAGCCCATCAATTTCACTGATCCCACCTGACAAATCCTGTTCTTTATTACTAAATCAACAAGTTAGCAGATCCACAGGACTGATGAGGTCCCAGCTGATCACTGATCACTCACTGCCCATGTATCAGTGCTTCAAGTCTGTCAGCATCACAGGCTAGAAGGTTTTACTTACCTATTGCTGCAGTCAGGGCTACACACGGGCCCCTATGACCTTTTCACCTTACAGCGGATCTGAGGTCTGACAAGTGGGAAAAGTGGCTGAAGCGAATAGAGAGAGTGTGCTGCTAGTTTCTTGGAAGACAAGGTTTTACTATCCAAGGAATCCTGAACAGAAAGTGTCACTCCAAAAAGGTTTTTCAGTGTGGAAGCGGGACCGAGCACAGCACTCTGCTCCTCTGATCTGCAGCTTCCAGCTCCGGGGTGAGGATGATTCAGTTGGTCACATTACTCTGCATGGAGCCTATTAGTGTTCCCGGAAGACAGAAGATGGGGGAGGGGGAAAGAACAACACCTTGTCACAGTTCATTCAAAGAGCTGCTTATTGCTGGTTGGTGTTCTGCAGCTGCGAAAGATTGGGTTTGCTGATTGGGGGTACATGTATGCATACACAAGTATATGCATGTGTGCACATGTCCCACTATTCCCTGTTTGTTTACATTTATTCATTTTATCTGAGATACAATATGATAGAGAAATATGGTGACAAAGACGTCTTACATATAAGCTGGTGGGACACCACGTGCCTCCAGAACGGCTTCACTGGGATGTTGCACTGATTTTCCGTGTCTATGGAACTCTTAGTGGAGGGATTAACAACCATTCTTCCAAAATATATTCCCTCATTTGGTGTTTTGATGACAGAGTACTCTTTAATACACTCATACAAACTCTACCATAGGTGTTCGTATGAGTTAGAGCTGATGACTGCAAGGTGGCTGTCCTTGTGCCCAAACTTTGAAGGTACTGTGATCCTGGAAGTAAGCGTTTAAGTTCAGGCTTTTTTCTTCTAAAGTTCAATCTAGATTTTTAAGTGTTTATGTAGTGGGTTGGAACTATAGTTGTAATTATTATTAACACATAACATTAATATATAACATATATAACATAATTAAAGCACACATTCTGCTCAGTCCCCTGCAAACTGCAAGTGTCGTGCTGATTTAGAGCCTTTTCAGGTCTGCTAGCTTAGCTTAATTTTTAGCTTAACTACTATAGGCATAGACATGACTTGTGGCTTTCCAGCAGTTTCACTGGCACTCTCCTGTCTACCCTCTCTCTCCCCCCGAGTTAGCACAGCGTATTTAATGTTTCTCTTTGGGGTCCAGTTGGCCCGGCTGTTACTCTATTCAAAATATGAAGATAGCTGCATTGCAGTTGTTGGTCCCACTCATTGTTCTTCTCTCACAGCAAGTTGACGTAACATTGGTCACCCGGAAAATTAAATACAGAAACATTTCTTTAATCTTTTTTTGAATAAATTTGCAAAGCACAAAGAAAAAAAAAGCACTTTAGGAACAGACAGGATTTCATAAACTGATAGCAGTCAGTATTTCTGTATAGCTACCATAAGACAGCTGTACAAAGCATAAAGTATAATATAAGCAACATTAATTACTAAATACTGATTAATGTTCCAGGACCATCATTGAAACTGACCAATCACATTGTTGCTCACATCATGCGACACTCTATGACTGAAAGACCGGAGAAATGCTAAATACTGAACCTAAAGCTGACCTGAAACTAGTAAAACTGCTGTGGCTGTGTCTACTATTAATGAGTCAGGTAGTACTGAGGGTTCACAGATGGGAGAGGCTGTCCCTTAAGTGGGTTTGATATGTAACAAATTTGTCTAAATAGAAAACTGTACTAACCTCTGTGTTTATTTTAACCCAAAACTTTTTAAACTAACCTAAATCTGAGTGAGCAGTTCTTTTACTTAAACCTGCCCAAACTATAACTGAAAAACATTGAATGAGTGTTTCTGTTTAAATTGTTTCTGGCAGAAAACCTCTCCCACGTTTTTCTCTTCCAGAGCTCGGAGATCACAACAAGCTGACTGGTCAGTTTCAATGATGCTCCTGGAAGAACACTAATTATGATGTTAATTACTGATGATTAATTATGATGTTGAAACACCAACGCAGAGATAAACACACTGTAGGGCTGCATGTATGCATGGACAGGTCAGCAGTCCACCGCAGGGTAACCAGAACTCTGTAAGTTTCAGTCCAGCACTCAGAGTCTGTTACTGGAACGCTTTGGTTCTCAGCGCCTACATTTAAGGTCAGCATCTTTCTCCAAGTCCAACAAAACTTTCTGGACTGCCTTAAATGTGTAACTGCAGTGGATGCTCGGTGCTGAGTGTGTACAGCAGATCAAATATCACACCAAAATCTGACAGTCACCCAGGATCTGCATATACACACAAACCATAAATATAATTATTTAAGCATGGTCATTATGGTTTTTATAGTGATTTTTTTTTTTGTTTTTGTTTTTTACCAATCCTACTATGGAAACTACATTTAATGAAGTGGCTCAACAGTTTAGTAACTAATTGTACAGAACTTTTGATTTTACTCAACTTCTTTAAAAAAAAAAAGACAAACTCAGAACTCCACATTACCATTTAGTTGACACAACATGCTCACAGTTCAAAATGATAAAGGGGGCATAGAACACTCACAGGTGGCAAAAATATTAAATATTAAGAATATTACTTAAAAAATATTACTTAAGCGGAATTACAGATACTTGTGTTCAAAAATACTCTGGTAAAAGTTGAAGTACACACAAGTAAAGTAAAAAAGTACAGGTTCTGAAATGTACTCTAAGTAAGAAAGTAAAAAGTAGGTCTTTGAAGGACATTTCTACCAGCTTTGCAAGGGAACTGAACTTTGTGCTATATTGATATAATATTAAAGAAATAATATACATGGGAATACAAACTTTAATTTTAACTTTGTCTCTGTACCTAAACAGAAAAATGAGTGGAGTCAGGTAACCCCTGAGTGGGATTCAGCAGGTGGGGGAACCCACCTGTAGTGGCTCAGTATGGGGAAAAGAATCACAACTCACAATAATTTCTGTTGTGAGTGGATTTTCTTTGTGTACAGGCTGTGATCACCTGACCTGTGCAGCTGCTGCTCTGAGGTTTACTGCTCTTTGTGGAGTTCCTGAATTCAACAAGCAGATGTTTCACAAGCTATCTTGGCTGACTTCTATGCTGACAGCATAATGTTTATACTGTCTTTATACTAAACAGTTTAAACAGCTTGTCAGTCTGGTGAACCAGCACTGCAGCTGACTCAGACATGTTCTCCAAGTGCCCTGCAAACCCAAATATTACGGCTAACAGCTCCCGTTTTAGTGCAGCTAGCCAACAACGAAGAAAAAAAGCTTTTTAGTTGATTTTCCTTGTTTTCCACTGAGTTATCAGTTAGCTAACGTAAACTAATGTAAGTCTATGCAACCAACCAACCAACCAACCTGTGGTGGGAGGCTGTGGCTCAGGAGGTAGACCAGGACATCTACTAACTGGAAGGTTGGTGGTTTGAGCCCTGGCTGCTATATAAAAACTAGTCCATTTAAGCGCTCATTAAAAGGTTGTGTGGCAGGCAGAATAGGACCCCAAAATTCAGACTTCTGGAGACAGGACATAAACTCTAAAGCACAGCTTTGCTGCTGGAAACTAAATTATAAACAAGGAGCAGCCAAAGAACTAAATACAATGGGAGCACTACCTAGGAGAATATCAGAGGCAAACACAATTCTGTTCAGTTGAATTCAATTTTATTTATATAGCGTCAAATCACAACAGTTGCCTTAAGGCACTTTATATTGTAGGTTATAGGTTACAATAGTTACAGAGAAAACCCAACAGTCAAAACAACCCCCTATGAGCAAGAACTTGGCGACAGTGGGAAGGAAAAACTCCTTTTTAACAGGAAGAAACCTCCGGCAGAACCAGGCTCAGGGAGGGGCAGCCATCTGCCACGGGGCTGAGGGGAGAGAGACAGGACAAAAGAAACAGACCGTGTTAAATCAAAAACAAATTGTTTTTCTTAGAGCAGGGCTCCATAGTGTCCATCCATAGGGCCTTTATCTATGTAGTGTTTCATGTCCACTTTAAGCTGACTGAACTTTTTATATTTTTTACTAAATTTTTTGCTTTTTGAAACTAATTAATATATTGTGTAAAAGCAAAAATACACTGGGTGACCCATAAATAGCTTTTAAAAAATCCAGTAATATTTGATAAACCTGCAGGTCAGAACATTTTTAAAGTTGTGTTGCCCCCAAAAAGGCCTGTCTGTGACTCTGTTAGTACCTGGACTAATTCACTAAATGAACTTAGCTACTGTCTGTAAAGAAAGGATACATCACTTACCTGCTGCCTCTCATTTTCCACCATTTGTCCTCATTGTGACGTTTGATTGAATCACCTCAGAGAGGTGAAAGGTTACAGTGCTGTTGCTGGGCAAAGCACAAAGGTCAAAGGGGAGCTGGAAAAATATTAAATAAAAATGATAACCCTGATAGTGTTCAGAAAGCAGGAGAAAAATTGTTATTTGTCCCACCCTCTATCTTTCAGTGCCCATGATCTTGTGTTAAATTAACAATAACTACTGTTATTTTTCTTACTTTAATAAAAACGAATCTTAAAATTCAGTCTGCCTGGTAATCTGATAATGTCTATAAAACTATCCATCCATCCTCTTATCCTGTTTAGGGTCACAGGGGGGCTGGAGCCTATCCCACCTGTCACAGGGCGAGAGGCAGGGTACACCCTGTACAGGTCACCAGCCTGTCGCAGGGTTACACAGAGAGACAGACAGCTATTCACACTCACATTCACACCTATGGGGAAATTTAGAATCAACAATTAACCTAACCCCAGTAACTGCATGTCTTTGGACTGCGGAAGGAAACCGGAGTGCCCGGAGAAAACCCACGGGGAGAACATGCAAACTCCACACAGAAAGGTGGAACCCAGACCTTCTAGCTATGAGCCAACAGTGCTAACCACCACACCACCCTCTGCCCTGTCTATAAAACTAGAGGACTAAAACTGCTGCTTATGTTAAAAGAAAATGGGTCGTAGTATTTACTTACCAAAGGCAGAATTCTTGTTTGGTCCTCTTTATTTTGTCAAAACCATTAATTTCATATGTTCTCCTAAATGGATGAACGGACATCTGGTTATTGGTGAACAGCTGGCTCAACTTGAACTTATGTGTTTTTTCAAGTATTTCTCAGGATTGTAGGAGAGCGATATAATGTGTTGATTCAACTAAGTGAGTTCAGTCTTAATCAAGTTGATGCTTTTGCAGTGTAGGGGTCACCACAGTGGATCTTCTGCCCAGTCCTCAAGAAGCCCTCTATCACTGGGTTAAATGACTGTAGACCTGTCACCCTGATGTCTGTAATCACGAGATATCTATATATCATATCTATATATTCAAGTCCTCATGCAGGCAAGTCCTCCTCCTTACAGGTATGAGATTGAGATGTGTCATTAATGAATTAAAATAGGAAATAAATACATAATTAAGTAAATAGGTCATTTATTAATGAAATGTTTCATCAGTTGAATGAATTCATTTTATGTAAAAACACATTTAGTTATTTCATCACTTTTTTGTCACTGCGGCTCATCTGACTGGTGTTGCAGCACGAGTCAGGACAGATAATGGACTGACTCAGAGCCAGTGAACACATTCTGATGCATTAGGTGGCATTTTTCATCTATGCATTTGTTTGGATATGCCAAAAAAAAAGTTGAAGCCAATATAAATTATAATAGAAAATATCCATTGTACACTGCTGCGTTATCTGGAGTAGCCAATAGGAAATTGATTCTCTTTCTTTGCCTAAATGTCAGCATTGAGTTTGGCATTTAAAGTTACCTGTTCAAGGATTCAAGGATTCTTTATTGCATCACATTTGCCTGCAGTGGAATGAAATCCTGTCCTCAGGTTCCAGTGTTGCCCTTGCTATATAGAATTCAGCAGTCTCACAGCTTCAGGGAAGAAGCTGTTCCTCAGTCTGGTGGTCCTGCTCTTGATGCCTCCTGCCTGAGGGGAGGGGAACAAAGAGTGCGTGTGCTGGGTGTGTGGGGTCCTTCAGGATGCAGGTGGCCGTTGTCCTGCATCTGAAGGTCCTCTGTGCAGCCTTCACCACCCTCTGCAGAGCTTTCTTGTCTGCCGCAGAGCAGCTTCAGTGTCACACAGTGATGCAGGAGCCCAGGACGCTCTCCACCACACATCTGTAGAATGGGATGACCTGTATTAGTCTGCCAGTGTGTTATTTCAGGTGATGCTGCTGTCAGACAGGCAGTGATGTGGCACTTTCTGACAGCAGTAATATCCAAACTCCAGGCTGTTCAGTCTAAATCTTGGTTACATGTATTACTATTCAGAATTTTTAAATCTATTTAAGAGGTGTGACTTTAAACCCTGTTTTTATAGTACTTACAACCAGACGTCAGAAGTAACGAAGTACATATATTTTGTTACTTAAGTTGAATTTTCAGATATCTGCACTTCGCTTGAGTATTTATTTTCTGATAACATTTTGCTTTTACTTCCTCCACTGTAACTCAGATATCTCTACTTTCTACTTTACATTTTTTAAACAGACTCTTTACATTTAGGTTTTTATTTATTTGATGGGAGTTATTATTTCCTGTCACTGGATAACTGTTTGAATTCATGAGGTTTAAAAAAGAGGTACAGTTGAATTCCATCAGCATACGAATGATAGAAATGATTTTGCTGATAATGTGAGCTAATGGGAGAATAGAAGAACAGAAGACAACCCAGATTCTTTCAGAACGCCGACAGGAACAGCGTGGATAAGCTCATAAAGAGGGCGAGCTCCACAATCGGGCTGAACTGGACTCTGTTCAGCAGGTGGCTGGGGTGAGGATGTTAAGGAAACTGAACAACATACTGAACAGCAGCTCACACCCACTGCATGACGTGGAGGTGCTTCACGAAAGCACCTTCAGTCACAGGCTGATACCACCTCGGTGCAGAACAGAACACAGCAGGAAGTCCTTCCTGCCGGCAGCAATCAGACTCCTTAACGCGAACCACCAACCAGAACGCACAGTTGCATATAGTTTTGATATTTATGTTGTGTATATAATATTCTTAGTCGAATGGTATTTATATTGTGTATAAAGTATATAGTATTTATATTGTGTCCTTATATTAGTGTTAATTGTTGCTGCTGTAACAAAGCAATTTCCTGCAAGGGATCAATAAAGTTCTATTCGATTCTATTCTATGATAGATTTTCTCTGCTTGTGTTCTATGTGACAGATATCTGAATTACAATTTAAGTTGAAATAAAGCTTCTATTCCACTGTATTAACATCATTTTGTTATATTAATATGACATAAGATTAAGTTTGTCGTGTTTGGTTTGGAGCCAGAAAGCAGTCTCAGACAGCAGTTCAAATGCTTTAAGTGTTTATTTACAAGGAAGTGTAGGTGAAAAGCTAAAGGGGGCGGGGCCGGTGCATGGGAGTTCTGTGGAAGAGGATAGAGGGAATTGGTGATGGCACGAAGTATTTGAGGAATTGGCTGTGGAGAAGAAAATCTGTCTTATTTAAGTGAAGAATTGCTGGGCTCAGAGAGGCGGCTTGGAGTGGCAAGTGCCAGACCAGAGGGGGAGTGGCGGAGATGGTGGAGAGTGGGTGGGCAGGTAAGTGGGTGTGTCCTTTCTGTTGAGTTCCAGGTACAGGTGAGGCTGATGGAAATCCCCTTCCAAATCCGGAGGTCCAAAACCACGGAGGTGTAGTTATCGCATGTATCTGAAAAGACGGTGAGAACAGAGGTTAACAGGCAGGCGAGAGCAGCAAAAACAACAAACAAGGTGGGCCCAATCTTCACCATGGCGGAGTGGAACAGTCTGGCAAAGAGCTGAGGCAACCACCGGGCCTTAAATACCCATCACTACGGTACATTAAGCGCAGGTGTGGAAGGGATGGGCCGAACAGTAAACTCCACCCACAGCCAGATGGATACCTGCCCACTGACACGCCTCTCCACCTGAGACCAGATAACAAAAGGATAAGAGACAAACAAAACTCACAAAAGCGGCGCAATGACAAAGTTAGTGTTTTCCAAAGAGCTATTTGTTATTTTCGTACTTCAAATATATTTCAGAACCTGTAATGTTTCACTTTTACTTGAGTAAAGAAGTTGTTTTCCATTTATCCACATATCCCTTTAACAATTGCTGAAGAATAAGAATATTGATGTTGAGTCCGAGTGCTGCATCACTGGGTTTCTAGGGATGTTCACTGAAACAGTTTGCCCTGCCCAAGCTAGGGGCCCGATCCTGGAGCCAGGCCTGGCGAGGGTGCTCAAGGAAGGAATGACCTGCTTGATTTGAACCTGGGCAGTGTTTTGTTATTGGACTTCTGTGTTCTCCCCGTGTCTGCGTGGGTTTTCCCCGGGCACTCCGGTTTCCTCCCACAGTCCAAAGACATGCACTTACTGGGGTTAGGTTAATTAGCCACGCTAAATTGCCCATAGGTGTGAATTTGTTGTCTCTGTGTTGGCCCTGCGACAGGCTGGTGACCTGCACAGGGTGTACCCTGCCTCTCGCCCTATGACAGCTGAGATAGGCTCCAGCCCCCCCGTGGCCCTAAACAGGATAAGTGTATGAATGGATGGATTTCTAATAACGTTGCCTAAAAGAAGCACATATAGTGTAAACAGAATTGGTCCCAGCAAACTGCATAATTAACCTTAGTGTGTGAAGAAGACTCCCCATTTACATCACTGCAGTGCAGTGCCCTTGATACCAATGGCATACTGTAATGGCTGTTATAAAATTTTGTGGTCAACAGTATCGAATGCTGCCCTGAGGTCTAGCAGGACAAGCACAGAGGTGAGTCCACTGACAGAGGCCATAAGAAGGTGCTCATGTTCAATACTTTATTGTAATGTCAACATTATCGATAGGAATTTGTTGCAGTAAAGCTTCCCGCACTGACGAGAAACACTACTGTATCACCCCAATAGAGCACTTCGCTCTCAGACTGCTGGCTTCCTTGTGGTTCCTCGGATACTTAAGAGTAGAATGAGAGGCAGAGCCTTCAGCTTTCAGGCCCCTCTTCTGTGGAACCAGCTTTCATTTTGGATTAGGGCGGCAATCACCCTCTCTATTTTTAAGATTAGGCTTAAAACTTACCTTTTTGATCAAGCTTATAGTTATGGTTATAGCTTAGTTATGCTGCAATAGGCCTAGGCTGCTGGGGGGGGGGGGGGTTCCATGATGCACTGAGTGTTTCTTTTTCATTCATCTCTTGTCACTCTGTTTATACACCACTCTGCATTTAACCATTAATTATTATTAATCTCTGGCTCTCTTCCACAGCATGTCTTTTGTCCTGTCTCGCTCTCCTCAACCCCAACCAGTCGCAGCAGATGACTGCCCCTCCCTGAGCCTGGTTCTGCTGGAGGTTTCTTTCACCACAAAAATGTTGCCAAATGCTTGCTCATAGGGGGTGGTTTTGATTGTTGGGTTTTCTCTGTAATTATTGTAGGGTCATTACCTTACAATATAAAGCACCTTGAGGTCACTGTTTGTTGTGATGTGACGCTGGTTTTTGGTTTGTTTTTTGGTGGTCTAGAAGCAGACACGGTCTCTATGGGGATGCGGTTTTGGGGGGATGACGGGAGAGAGGCATGTAAGGCTACAACTCTGGATGGTCACTTTTTATTTTTTGGGGGGGTTTAATGAAGTCTTCCAATTATCTATAACCACTCAGGCAGCCAGTGATTTAAGATTATATATATATATTTATATTTATATTTAAGACAGCTACAAGTACCTTGGAGTCCCACAGGCATGAAGAGGCCACTAGGAAAGCTGTAACCTCCAAGTACCTGCAGAGAGTACAGGAACAAGCTCTGAGCACAGAATCGATGGGGGTCTACCACACAAGGCAAGACCCCAGCTGCAGGATGTGCAAAGATGCCCCTGAAACATTCTCAGCCACCTTTGGGGACGTTTCCCATTTTGACCTCGGGACTTCCAGGTCATACTTGGCACAGATGTCCCTGTATACTATGCCAGCCACTTGGTTGTGGCATTCCATGTATGCCCTGCTTGCTAGCATCTTGCACCCTGCTGTTATGTGTTGGATTAATAGAGCTAAGATCCTGTGGGACTTCCAGATACAAACAGACAAACTTGCTAACCAACCGGACATCGTAGTGGTGGACAAACAAAGGAAGAAAGCCGTAGTGATAGACGCTGCAATACCAAGTGAAGGCAATAACAAGAAGAAGAAACACGAGAAGCTCAATAAATGCTCAACAGTGGAGTAGATAACAGACAAACCATACATATAATGATACAGGTACTAAATTTGGCAGAATTACTCAGATTGATTGATTTCCATTGATTTCACTTCTCTGGGTTCAAGCATACATTTATGAACATTCAAGATTTTCCCATTATCAAGAGCCTAACAGTAATATATATATATATATATATATGCAGATTTATCACTTTTTTTTAAATAATATAGTCTGTGTAATGTGTCAACATTTGCTATTAGTAGATCAACAGATCTACTAATAGCATTTTATTATTGGAAACTTTGACAATAAATAACAGCATGGAACAAAGTGGAGGAAATGCACCAGTTAAAGCAAGTCAGTGTTCACTGCAGCACAGTGCAGTGCAAGTGTTACACACTGAAGGAAGACAGTGTTCATCCAGGTGCACAATGATGTTTATTATCCTGACACACAACAAAATACCAGTCTTGTGTTACTGTCGGTTTCTATTGCTGTTACCGTGACTGGCCTGTGTTTCAACTAAGTTACTTTACATCTGTCATAACAGAGTACAAGGCCAGTCACTCTCGAGAGCTTGAAAGAGGCGACTGGACTTCTTTCAATTTCTTGAACCCCCACTAGGGTTTAAATACCTGGGACTCTCCACCGTTTGGTTGTGGAACTGAAGAAGCCTCTTAGATAAGAGGTGAAATGTCTTTAAAGAAATTGAAAGAAGTCCAGTCACCTTTTTCACGCTCTTGAGACTATCATGACCTGGATGACTGAGAACACAGACAGGCTAGTCTCTTACTTATCTGAGTCACTACTGCCATCTACTGGCAAAACTGAATATCCCCCTAACACCACAACAGGTGAGCGCAAATGGGCTTTTTACTCTGTACTATGATACAAAGCTATTGTGTGTGTGTGTGTGTGTGTGTGTGTGTGTGTGTGCGTGTGTGTGTGTGTGTGTTGGGGGGTAGTTGAAGACCACAATAAAAAAAGTTCAATAAGAATTCAGAAACTTGTTTTAACCCTTTAGATACTCAGGGTGCCACACAAGCAAGTTTGCATCCACATTTGGTCAGTTCCCAGCATCATGCATGTGTGTCTTAGTCCAGCCCAAGTCCACAATGTTCCTAGTGTCTGGATCCTGATGCCTGGTAGGCAGCACACTTTGCATGCTCCCTAAGAGGTCTGCGGTTGGTGGAATAGGAACATAGTCCTTCTGTTTCTATGCAAATAGCTTAAACCTTGTTTCATCATCACCAGTAGCTGAACTTCTCCGGTCAGACATCACTATGACAAAGCACTTCAGAAGGTGCAGGTTATCGCCAGACACTTTGTTTGGAGTCTGAATGTGACAAAGGTTTCAGTCACTTCATCACACACATCCCAGGTCAACCATGCTGATTTCTTGACTTTGCATGGAAGTACAACATTCCCAGTGTCTTCTGTGGGCCCACTGCAGAAACCATGTCATGAACCAATATCCATCTGGGGGTATAGACTATATTGCTAAAAGTATTCACTCACCCATTCTAATCATTGAATTCAAGTGTTCCAATCACTTCCATGGTGATAGGTGTATGATACACTCTTAATGCTTCAGCACACTGAGAGATTTTGGATCATGTCATGAACCCTTCTTTGTGGGAACAGTTTGGGGATGGCCCCTTCCTGTTCCAACATGACAAAGCAGCTCCATAAAGACATGGATGAGTGAGTTTGGTGTGGAAGAACTTGCGTGGCTGCACAGAGTCCTGACCTCAACCCGATAGAACAGCTTTGAATTAGTGTGGAGACTGTGAGCCAGGCCTTCTCGTCCAACATGATACTGAGTTGAAGCTGTTATAACTGCAAAGGCTGGGCCAACATCATATTAAACCCTATGGTTTAAGATTGGAATGTCACTCAAGTTCATGTGTGTGTAAAGGCAGATGAGCAAATACTTTTGGTAATATAGTGTAGCTATAATGAGAACATGGTGTCACTTGGTTTGATGATGAGAGTTGTGTCTTTCACATGGACAAACAGCATAATGTCGGCTTCCTCGTGGCTGCATGGAGAGACAGTGTTTAAGCGCTTGATAGTTATGTTTGTGATCGTGAGTCCTGCTTTAAGAAATCACCGGACTTCTGATTGTGTCAGATCCACAAATCAGCTAACAACTCAAACAAATTTAACCTGTTGTGATTATCCCTGAGAAAACCTTGCCAATATGTTGGTGTCTTGCTGGTTGCAGTGGTGGATCTTTTAATACTTCCTCCTGGCTTTTACCTAGTCTCTGTCTTCAGGCCCACCCTTATCTGTCCATGCAGATCCAGACTTGGCATCTTGATACACTGTATCAGTGTAGAGTTACAGCCAAGATTTCTTTACAGCATGAATGTGTCAAGGCGGGCAGTGTGGCAGGCAGAGTTAGGACTCAAATGCAGGACTTTATTGCTGAGTTCTCAGGTTTCATACAAAATCCTCAATGGAGCAGAAGTGCAGCTGATAATAAAAAAAACAAACAAAAAAAAAAAAACAAGAATCTTCATACAAACGAGGAACAAACAAACCCACCACCATGAGGGGACGATGCAACGGAGAGCAAGGGAAAATGCAGAAAATATATACACACCAAGGTAACAAGACAAGTGGAAGCCTCACATACAACTCACTATAAGCCTTGTCCTTTGCCATTGCCACCTCTTTCTTTGCTGTACACCTAGCCTCCCAGTACTTCTGTCTACTTTCTTCATCTCCCTGACTATTCCATTTTTTCTTTGCCAACCTCTATCTTTGAATATTTTCCTGCACTTCCTCATTCCACTACTAAGTTTCCTTGTTTTCTTTCGTCTGTCTAGAGAATACACCAAACACCTTCTTGGCAGTTTCCTTCACCACTTGTCCAGGACCTTTCTAGTCATCTGGTAACTCTCCATTACCACCCAGAGCCTGCCTCAACTCTTTCCAGAACTTTGTGCAACATTCTTCCTTCTTCCTCTTTTTAAATAAATCAAAAAAAAAAGCATGTATCATCTTACCTTTATTTGAAGATGTAATCCATGCGCCTATCCTGGTGCTGGGACAGCACTGTTGCAGCACTGCCCCCTCTCGGTGCTGCACGGTACGTTCGGCCGCACTCTGT
>JAVDPK010022799.1:0-31104 GCA_034780415.1 Cichlasoma orientale | reverse complement strand
TTCTGTGCTGTGATCAATTCTGAAACCTGACTGAAACTCTTCAAATAAACCGTTCCTCTGCAGATGATCAGTTAGCTCTTTTACAACTACTCTTTCAAGGATTTTGGAGAGCAAAGGAAGGTTGGAGATTGGCCTATAGAGACAGCTGGGTCAAATGATGGCCTTTTAAGTAATGGTTTAATTACAGCCACCTTAAAAGCCTGTGGTATGTAGCCCATTAATAGAGGTAGACTGATCATATTCAAGATTGAAGCATTAATTAATGGTAGGACTTCTTTGAGCACTCGAGTAGGAATGGGGTCTAATAGACACGTTGATGGTTTGGAGGAAGTAACTATTGAAGTTAACTCGTAAAGATCAATCAGAGAGAGTCTAAATGAATATCAGTCGTATTGAAAGTATCAGTACATAATGATACTTCTATGGGATGGTTATGACTATTTTTTTCTCTAACGGTTAAAATGTTATTTGTGAAGAAATTCATGAAGTCATTAGTAGTTAAGGTTAAAAGAACACTGGGCTCAGGAATACTCAGTCAGCGATTGAGCGATGGGGTCAAGTTGGCAATTACGTGCAATCTGTTTCTGATAATAGAGCAGATAACTGTGATGAATCATCAAAAATCAAATATCTGTTGCTGTCTGCATAGACAGAAATTCTCATTAACAATTACATTTGCACCCAACAACCTTCCTGTTCTATAGGAATATAACTAGAGTACGATTTAACGTAAGTTTGCTCAGCTAATGTTATCTCAGGTTGGCGCATGAGATGAGCCCTCTTGTAGAGTATTTAAATTTATTTAATTAAATATTGTTATTTACAATACAATATCGCCATGCAAAATATTGCAATACTATGCTATGCTTGGAAATTACTTGTAGTATGTATAATAGACAACATTTGCTGACTGTTGTTTAGAGTGATTTATGGTAAACATTAAATTAAACATGCTAAGTAGCTCTCATTAGCAGACATGTGATTATGACATCACATAAAAAGTTAAATGCTTGAATGCTAGCGTGGCTCAGTGGGTGAGCAGGTGACCCCGTGGCCCTTTGCTGCGTGTCGACCCCCATCTCTCCCCACCGTCCTGTCTCTCTTCACTGTACCGATCTAAAAAAGGCCAAAAAAATGTAAAAGGTCATCAGAGTAATTACATTTTATCCTGCACAAAAGTTCATCCCACAGTTCCCGTCAGCCTCAAGCAATCACTGAAGGCTTCAGAAGACATCCTCTGGAAAATCATCAATATCTGAACAAATTTCATGGCAGTCTATCTAAAAGGTGTTGAATTATTCGCGTCGTGTCAGAGCAGCTAAAAATCCGTTTGTTTGCTCCTGGTCATCTAAAAATAGATCCTGTTTTGTTTTTTGTTTTTTTGGAAAGAACTCAGTAAAAAAAAAAAAGGATTCTTTTTTTTAAATATAATTTTACTGCGGCACAATCCCATTTACTGGCAATGTTTTGCTTGCATTCAAGTAATATTCAATCTTGTTAAGATATTAGATCTACTTCTTTCACAGAAGTAGATCTAATTTCTCAGCGTTTTCAGGAAACACACATTTGCAGCCATTTTATTCTCCATTATGGATTATAGTAATAGGATTTATCTGCATATCTCTGTCTCCACCCTTAAGCCCTTGGACGATGTTCATCATTCTTCAGGTTTATATGCATTTTATAGTAAAAAAATCTGATATTCTCTTACATTATCTATCTTCCATGGCAGGCATATGTTATTGTTTAAGGCTCTTCTTGGGAAGCTGTCACTGCATTATTTCTATGCTAGAGTGCTTTTACAGACTGATTCAGTCACTGCGAGCTGTTTAAGTCCATACTGAGCTTCTGAAGATTGTTCATAGTTTCTATGTTTGGACCACCTGTAACTCTTAACTGTTTACCATAAAAATGAACCTCCTGTGCTAATTAGTAGTAATAGCTGATGTTTATATCGGTTTATGTAATTTTGGCTTTATATTACAGTATAAGGTGTTTGTACCTGGTAATATTTGAGTATGACACGCTCTCTCTCCCTTTCCACAGTAAACACCACTGCCAGTGATGCCACTTCAACAAAAACTGAAAGCGTCACACATCCAGTACTTTCACCTTCTCAGAGCCACCCCACCACACCTGTTCCCACTCATAACAGCACCACACACACAACTCACACTCCTTTTCCAAGCACATCAGTCACCCCAGTCTCTTCATCAAGTCACAATGTATCACATCCTCAGAATAGTACAGACAAGCTCACTCAATCATCTGAGCCTGTATCTGCCACCGTTACCACCATCACCACCACCAAGTCCAGCACATCCAGTACCAGCTCCTCTCAAAACTCCACCACTTTCCAGCTGATAACAAATAGTCCACAGTCCGGCAGACAGTCTACCGCCGCGCAGCCGAACGGCCGGGATAACCCCCACACCAACGACCTATTGTCACTCAACCCGGACAGCAGTAAGTGCAAGATAGCATCTCGGTATATGAATTTGTTCTTGACTATTCACTCCCAGGATATCGACAGTGCCAGAAGTGAATTGGCTTAACAACAAAGGCGACGCTGTTCTTTGTTTCCAGCACAAGCCAGTTCTTG
The DNA here is from genome assembly GCA_034780415.1 of Cichlasoma orientale. Taxonomy (NCBI): domain Eukaryota; kingdom Metazoa; phylum Chordata; class Actinopteri; order Cichliformes; family Cichlidae; genus Cichlasoma; species Cichlasoma orientale. Next base: position 28,502 of record JAVDPK010022799.1, on the reverse strand, counting down.
GCTGTACACACAGAGACACAAACACACACCACGCACCCCCCGTTTACATCTTCTACAAGCACTGTCACCACCAAGCACTCCACAATCATGGGTTTGTTTGAGAAAGGGACAGAGGCAGTCATGGGACTCCGGCCTCAAGATTTCTGTTTTTCTTCTTCTGTCTGTCTCGCTGCTCCTCTATTTACTAAGTGATTTATATATGAACCGTTTCTCCTTCTGATTTTCTATATCCACACAGTCCACACAGGGTTTAGAAAACACTCATTTTAACACATTCGGAGGACTTGTACCAGACTATAGGGGCAAAGGAAGTAATAAGTGATAAACCTTCCTCACTGGTCCAGGCTGCTTGACTAGTTTAAGTGTAAAATTCTCTCTGCTTGTCTCACACTGTGTGGTTTTATTAGGTGCTTGGCGCCTCGCCTCTTTCCATAAGCCAGAGGAACAGGGAGCATTCACGGCTCTGCGGTTGTTGTTACTTTTGACCAAAGGATATAAAAAAAACCCAGCTACATTTACAAAACAGTCGTCCTTAGCAACATTGATATACAGAAATGCACTGCCAACAGCACAGATGCAAAATCCTGCTGCACAGAAATATACGGTAGAGAGAAACAACTTAGCAACATCAGGATATTCTTTGGACTTAAACAACAGACGAACTGTTTAAGTTCAGCTTCATGAAGTCTGAAAATACTACCTTAATAATAAAGACTTGCTGACTTAACCTGAAGCGTTATCCTGGCACGTTTAACATCCTGTTTGACACTTCTGTCCCGAGTCGCATGATGAATGCTCAACAGGCTCATGCAGCGTCTATATTTAGTTCCAGTCGCAGCTTTAAATGACTGCTTAAGAAGCTGTAAATTGATAATGTTTAGTCAAAGTGAAATCCTTCTGAAACACTGCGGTGTTTGCTCATGTTCACACGTGTTTACTCAGCATAGTGTGTGTTAATAGAAAAATGGCCCCTGCTGATGCGTCTCTGGTGTTTGTGGTCTAGTAACGACGGTCCGTGACTCTCCTGCATTGGACCCCCTCCTGGCTGGTCTGGTGTCAGCTTTCATCATCGCCGCTGTCATCATCACGTTGCTCCTCTTCCTCAAGCTGCGCCGAAGAAGCAACAGGCCGGCGTTCCGCAGGCTGCAGGACCTACCTATGGTGAGCGCACCCGTCATATCCAGACAGCACTCTGAGTGAAAATATGCAGCGTGTCGGATGTTGTTAAGCACAGATGTGATATGTACTCTTAATTTTTACTGCTGTCCCAATCCCTTTCACTTCCTAATATATAACTCGTTAAAGACTGAGGTTATATTTCTAGGCTTTACTTCTCAGGACCACAAAATGCTGTGTCTGAATCCTGCTTTAGCCACTTTGGCGGTTGCAGGCCGTAACGCTCCTGTTGCTGCTGGGACCATTTTGGACTTCACCTTCCACAGGGCTTTCCCATTTGTGCCTTTGGCCCCTGCTATTTCTCAGTCTTCTCGCGCTCCTTCTTTCTGACGTTACCGTCAGCTGCAGTTGCCACAGCTGCCCTCTTTTGTTCATTGTCAACCACCACTATGTCTGACTGGTTAGCCAGCAGCAGCCTGTCTGTCTAGAAGTCTAGCAAAGTCCCACAGGACCTTTGGGGTGTAGCCTAGGGACTTGTAGCTCATTGTGGGCACAGATTGTCCCGTGCATTATCCCAAAGACTTTCAGTGTAAGCTGCAATAGCATGCATCGTCCACTCTGCTTCTGGATTCTGTCTCAGGGGCTTCTTGTCACACCTTTGGTCCTCATGTCTCTGGTACTTACAGCCTGTTCTTGAGCTGCCACGATCTACGTCTGTATGCAGTCCTTTAGCCCCCCCACTGGTTGCATTTCTTCATATCAGACACTTCCTCTGCACCCCTGAGGGCTTTGGTCTCCTTCTCCTGCACCCAAGACACCCTTTTAGCAGTTTATTTGAGGAAAGCATCTTCCTGATGGATGCTTTTATCTTGGATAGTGGCTCCCACAGTCCTAATTGTATAATATTTAGTATGCACATAAAAGAGTGGTGTTAATTTTCTTATCTAAGTCATGACAAGTGAGTTAATAATATGAGCAGTAATAAAGCTATTAAAAAAGCACGAGTGCCGGTATGACTGGATGACAATCTATTTCTTTTCTTGTAGGATGATATGGAAGACACACCCTTGTCCATGTACAGCTACTGATGAAGGCACAATAGGATGTTTGGTGCCCAGATGCCCTCGTCCAATCGAGAATCAGGTCGGTGTGGTTGGTGAACTTGGTCTTTCTTCCTTAATGTGCATCAAGCAGATGAACCCTGGGTAGGTTTAAGCACGTTTACGATTACTGGCAAAAGGATCTGATTGAAACTGCAATGGACAAGGAAGACAACATCCATCATGTTCCCTTTTGGAATTTTGTGTCTGTAATTACAAATTTTTCTAAATTTTCATTCATTCATTCATTACTGTAAACGTCACATTGGTCGGCCCGTCTGAGGTTGTTGGGGTTGTGTAATAGATGAAAGCAGAACATCATCAGATGTGTCCATCACTATGATGGTTCACAACTATATAAAGGCTGAGCTTCTCCTATTGGGGGCACTGGCTTTTTTTTTCCCAGCAGTTAAAAATGTGGCAGAAATAAAGGCCGGCAGGCGAGTCAAAAGAAACAAAACAAACCACCTGATTACAGTGTTAACGAGGTTGTACTTTACTTTTTCAGGAGTGGAGACAAAAAAAAAAAAAAAAAAAGAGTAGGAAAATATTTTTGTGTATTAAAAAATAAATTTGTGTACATAGGCAGCACAGCTGGGTGAACGTTTGTAGGTGCGTGTGCATGTGTGCAAGTGTGATAAAGGGGCATGTATGATGTTTTGGAAGCATGGTAGATTTTATTTAAAGTTTTTTCTCTGTGTTGTACTATACATCCTGCTGCCTTTTTTGCTTGATTTTGAGATGTGCAGTGTTTTCTTGGTTTTAGAGAGTGCCTTACACAGTCCAGGGACAGCTTTTAATGCATACCGCATATATATTCCACAAAAACTAACTTCCAGAGTTACCCAGTCACCCCCGCTACTCATTTAAACGCACACTCAGGGCCAGGTAGCTGCTCTGACTTGCCTGTGTTTGAAGATTAGCCTCGAGCACGCTCTCTATAAGGCGCTCTTTCATACAATGACAGTTGCAGACTGATGTGCGCTAGTGGCCTTTCCACACAATTTTTGCATTGTCCTGTGTTTTGTAAATACTACTGATTTGCATCAAGCAAAAAAACATCCTGGTTCCTGCTTTAGCATTCAGCAGACACATATGAAACAAAAATTATGGAGTAATTGATTACTCAAAGTGAAAACACTTTGAGTAATCAAGTTGACAAATTTTCCATTGAAAAACGGGTCTTGCTGTACATTTTCTCTGCAAATGTGCAGGAAGATATGGGTGGAAGTGTGACATACAGGACAACTCAATCACCCACAGTGGCACAAAACACATGTAGCTACTCTTCATTTAGGCCAAAAACAAAACAAAAAGCTTGCCTACTGATACAAGGTGATTACTGACCTAAATCATGCTTACAGAGTCTGAGCTCCAGCTGTGTTTGTGGTTCAGATAAAAGGAAACTGAAAGAAAAACGGTGTCAGTGTCGGGCCATGAAAGATTCTCTGCTCTTTGGCATCAATTCTGACGCACATCAGTCCTCCAAACAGTACCTCCCTTATTGGGGGTTCATGTGAGAGGAATGGTTACTGTCTAACCATTTTTAAAAACATCTCTAATGTCTAATTCAGTCATAATTTCTAAGTCCTGTATCGTCCATTTCTTGTGTGCTAAACGAACGCCAAGTGCTTTTTCTGAGGCTTTGCTGGCAGATGCGAATTCTGTACTGTTGGCGATTTATGATTAAAGGTATTTTGAAACCATCCTCTGATTTCCATTTTTGACCCCTGTTCAACTTTTGACCTCAGCACCAAAGAAATCGCGATGGAAAAACGAGTCTCTCTCTCTCGCTGTGTTTTTTAAACAGACTTTAATGTTTGGAGACAAAACACTTATTTTACAGATCTTCAATAAATGAATCACTGCTCTGCTTTACTGCAGCCTAACTGCACAATACTTGGCAAACCTCATAAAATGGCAGTAAAAGGCTCTGATTCATCAGCTGTTACGTGGCCACAATAACAAATAGATGAGTCTTTATTAAATGTCTTACACAACAAAATTAACAGCTATACAAGGACAATGTTACAGCGGTCTGTGAAAATATGTCCTGCTGTTTTCTAGAAGGTATTGTATTGCTCACTACAGACTAGTGGGGCAATCGGTCTTGTTAGTGAGATGGATGGTGTGCATGTGGTCGATGGTACTGAGCCTGAATGCATGCAGCCCGCTGAACACACAACCTGCAGCGCTGCACTGTGGTCTGGGATCCTCGATGGGGGGTGTCTGGAAGTGGAAATATCTAACAGCTTGACACCTAACCTGGCGCAGTGTGACTCACGCTGGACACCGTCGCATAAAGAGACCTTCAGCTGTTTTGCTGAGTCGTGGGTATTTGGAGATCTTAGAGGAGATGGACAGGCGCTGGCGCCTTGATAACGGTAATGGCTTTTGATTTCTATTTACCTCCACTCAAGCTGCATTACCAGGAACCAATATCTCATCCCTCATCAGATTCCTTCTGGACCGAAGAGTGCATTTATGGTGGGATGAAAAACCCATTAAACATCTATTACAGTTGCACACTTAAGACTGTAACTTTTGCAGAGTCACGGCATGATCGCCAGAACCCGAGAGTGAGTGTGGTTCTTCAGACCTGATATATTACTGCCCATAAAGTGATCCAAATCCTGATTTAAAAAATTACCAACCTACTGCATTTTGAGCATATCCTGCTTGAGAACCGGCGCTCTTCAAAGCCAAGTGATCAGTTACGTGTCATCGTGGATCCCACTGCCGCTGTGGGCAAAGATGAGAGTCCTGCCCAAACCTTAACCACATCAAAGTTTCACCTAACCCCAAAAATCTGTAATCATAACAAACTTAAACATAACTATTTTTAATTTTGTCATGCCTAAAAACAAACCTTGTGGTTTAGCGGACCAGTCACAGCAGTTCTATCCTTAACTCTAGTAGGACCCATAATTTTCTCCCAGTAGTGCGCAGCGTGCGGGCAGAGGGCGTGGCAACAATTAAAACTTTTTATTCTCTTAGTGCCTTACACTGAGGAATAATGCACCTTACAGACGCGCTTCTCTACTCGCACAAAGCTCAACAATGGTGGAAAAAAAGGGGTTTATATTGAAGGTCGTACAAAGAGCTATTTAACCAGCTGCCTGTCACCTCAGCTTGTTCCCATCAGGCTGTGCATGTGGAGACAGACGATTTTCAGCCCTAAACTGTACCTGATAACACTAAATAGACTGAGGGGGGGGAAATGCTTTGATGAAGAGTATTTTAAACAAACACAGATGAACGAGAGTGGGCGTTTCAGACAGGACCGCTTTCAAGTCATTTAAAATACATTTAAAATAGCTTCACACTGTGTGATCTGTCCTGAGTCCAACACTTCTGCTTCTTTCACAAACAACAGTTCAAATATTTTACTAAATAAGCAAAAGTTTCCCAAAAATGATCATATTCAAACAGCCATAGTTTACTCGTTGCTTTCCTGTGTGCAGTCAAAGATTTATCTTACATTTTATGCACTTCATTTAATTTCTCATCAAGCTCCACAGTGACAAACACTGTCTGCTGTCTTCACCTTTACCAAGAAACTCACAACACACAAAGGTCAAAGCTCATCAAGACTTAAGTCAGATCCTAAATCTGGGTTCACATCATCTTCAAGATCATCACCACCATCACTGTCATCACCCTCCACATCTGATCCAGGACCAGCAAAGTCACTCCGTCTGGACTGAACACTCAGACGTGCTCGGGGCTTCTGATGAAGAGCTGGCAGACATTAGGAGCAGAGAGGAGCAGTTAAGGTTGTGTATGCGAGTACCTCATTGCTGTGCTACCATCTGGGATTAGGTTGGAAGAGATTCAAATGTTTTCCCTTAACAACTACGTACTGCACGAGTGCACGTGCACGTGTGTGTGGATGCAATCGTCAAATTATTCTGGCTTCGTGGTCCCAAATCACTCCGGGAAGCATTTCGAGCAGTGATGGTAATCTCTTCCGCGAACATCAACCCGCTGTTACAGTAAGTCTCAGGGGCGAGCAGTGCATGAGCTCACACAGGCACACGGAGTACTAAATTTCTCCAAGAAATGGCCGGCTTTGGAGAGACTGTTGGAGAGGAAATGAGAGCTTTGGTGTTTTTTTCTGCAGACGGAAGAACGCAGCAGGGCTACGAACCTGCTGACAGCGATGCTACACTCAGTGCCACCAGTAAATTATATACTCACATATATTTTATATCAAATGTTGAGGTTTTTAGTTATTAATATTTCTTTTTAAAAGTACTCTGTGCCTTCTTTTTTTGTATAACAACTCTTCACTGGTTCACGGTCCTGAGAAGATCAATAATGAAAGATGACGTTACAGCGAGGCTATGGTTAGCTTAGCGTAACGACTGGCTCCTTGCCCAAAACATGAACATGGTGTAATTCTTCTGTTTAACCCACTCAAAATCATCATGTATAAAGGACCAGTTGTAGTTTTACAATACAGATAAATTAGATTGTAAAATAATAATAAGATATAAATCAAGGTTAGCAGCACTCTGAAGAGCTGAAGAGCTGAAGAGCAAGCACGTATGCACTCCGGGACAGGCACTGGAGTGGTATCAACATTTTCTTTGAACTCTAGTGAAGAAAGTTCTAAGCAGATTTTATTTCCTGAAATATCAGTCTATTCCATTAAAGTCCTTTTCAGACACAAACCCAATTCCAAAAAGGTTGGGACGCTGAGCAACATGTAAATAAAAACAGAATGAGATTTTACTATTCCATGAAAAATATTAGCTCATTTTGAATTTGATGGCAGCAAAATATCTCAAAAAAGTTGGCACAGAGGCAACAAAAAAATGTAGTACAAAAAGAAACAACTAGAGGAACGTGATTGGCAACAGGGCAACAACATAACTGGGTATAAAAAGACAATCTACACAAAACTGCATCTAAAAATTGTGGAGAATAATGTTCCTCAACATAAAATTGTGAAGACTTTGAATATCTGCTCTACAGTACATAACAACATCAAAAGATTCAGAGATTCTGAAGAAATCTCTGTGCGCAAGGCACAAGGTTAAAAATCAATATTGGAAACTTTGGGGCCCCGGGCGGCCCTGCATTAACAACAGGAAATCCCTGCATGGGCTCAGGGACACTTTCAGAAATCACAGTCTGTGAACACAGTCTGCCGTCCTGTTCATAAATGCAGGTTAAAGCTCTATCGTGCAAAGAAGACGACATGTGTGAAGATGATCCAGAAACATCACCATCTTCTCTGGGCCAAAGCTCATTTAAAATGGACTGACTATAGAGGACAGGGACCATGTGCTTGTTATCGAGGCATAGTTAAAAAGTCTGCATCTCTGGTAGCATGGGGGTGCAATAGTGCCTATGGAATTGGCAGCTTGCACATTTGGAAGGGTACATACAGGTTTTAGAGCAACATGCTTCTATCTTCTTCAGGGAAGGCCTTGCATATTTCAACAAGACAATGCAAAACTACACACTGCATCTATTACAACAGCATAGCTACGTAGCAGAAGAGTCTGAGCGCTTAGCTGGCCTGCCTGCAGTCCAGACCTTCCATCAGCTGGAAACATCTGGCGTATCATGAAACGAAACAGTTAGAGTCCAATCTCAGACAAGAATGGGACATCACACCTCTCCAAAAAGTTGATATTTTTTTCTATGAATAAAATATGAGTTTAGGAGATTTGCAAATCATTGCTTTCTGTTTTTATTTACATTTTACAGAATTCCAGTTTTTTTGGAAGTGGGGTTGTATGTGCAACACATCTGGCTACATCAGCCTGTTACAGAGATGGTATTGATGCAGTCTTTCAGATATAGGTCACATTTCCTCTGATAACCTTTATGGTTTCAGAGCAGACGCATCCACAACAGCAACGCGGGCAGCTGTGATATAAGTGGAATATTTGCCACGCATTCAAATGACTCCTAAGCAAATATGAGGTCCAGCCATGTTTTTATAAGGTTTAGGTCTCTCCGGCATTGTCACTAAAAATAGTGTGTCTGTATGTGTGCGTGTGATGCAGGCTCTGCAGAGCACTGACCCGGCCCTGAGAAAGATTTCTCTTCAGGATTAGGAATGGCGAAAATGAGCCAAATCCTCCTGACACCTTACATCCTCTGTAATGGTCGTGAAAAAAAGGTTAAACTGAAAGAAACTTTCTTAAATCCTCAGGAAAACATAAATGTCTTATTTTTTTGTGAATTAGAAACAGAGTTAGTGAGAAATACTCCATTATATACCCTACATATGTAAGTAGTGCTTAGGCCATTCTCTGAAAAAGTCATGAGCTCAGCAACTCATAAAGATGCACAAAGAATCAAGCTCATTACGACTGCTTATTTGTGACTGTGCAGTTCAGACTTGTATTGAAAGTTATACCTAAACTAGGTCCAAACCAGTAAGACTTTAGACGTAGAGCCGGCGCATTTGGATGCTGTCGGATCAGCGGAAAGGAGTGAATGTTTGAAAGGGGCTTATTTCACTGTAAGCAAAATTGGCAAAGAGTGTAGTGTACTCTCTGCACTGAGTCAGACCTGCTGGGATGAATCAGACCGAAGGTTGAGCCAGATGTGTGGGGGAGTGATGGGGGGGGGGACTACTAGTCCCATCTTGTTAAAACCACCATCAGATTGTGCCCATCTGCTTCCTTGCGTAACGTTTTGTGTTGATTTGAGCAGGTTTGATTGTCAGAACATGTCTATGTTGCAATACATCTAGTTGGACAAGAAGGCTCGTGAAAATAATGCCAACACGTGGTGTTGCTGTGCCTGCAGGTGCACTAGGCTACTGTCCTTGGGTGCATTATTCATTCCAAAAACATATAAAGTCCTACCAGGGTCATCCAGCCACGAGAGATCATCTGAGCTGACCTCGGCCAGGCTCGGGGTTGGGCTAAGGTCTTCTGAGTCAGAGTCTTCAACTTTAACCTCTCTGTTATGGCTGTGGGAGAGTGGCAGCGGTGAGGCCCCTAAATCAAATGGAAAAAAACAACATGGTTTCTCATGCTGTGCATCTGCGTTTGACAGAAGCAGAAAAGAAGACACCTACTTGATGTGTGTGCTGAAGGCAGAGCTGGTGTTGGCTCACATCCTCGGAGAACCAGACTTCGGACCTCATCCTTCAGTTCTGACACAGTTGATCTGGTGTGAGTGATTTATAGCAACATATGTAACACAAGACAGGAAAAAATCCGGACACACAGACTGGCCACACATGTACCTGATCTGGCGGACCTCCTGCTGTGTGTGAGAAGACTGTAAGACCGTCTTTGTCAGTTCAGTGTTGTGAATTCTGTAGCTGTCCGTCAGCTCCTCTAGAGTCTGAATCAATCACACAGAGAAAGGTCTGAAAGAATAAAAACCACAAACCCACAAGCAAACGCTGCCGGCGAGCTGCAGTGTGTGGATACCTTGCAGCTGCGTTCGTATAGTCTCCGGGTCTCCCTGGCCTGTGCCTGCTGGAGGAACATGTCCTCCTCCTGCCTCCCTGTCAACAAAAGAAAGAGCAGATGTTGCAAGCAAGATGGTGCTTGCTTTTCCTTTATTGACTAATAATGGAAAAGGACATGTGCAGTCCCACTGAATCAATGCAGGGGTGTGTGTGTGTGTGTGTGTGAGAGAGAGAGACTCACTCAGACGTATTTTCAGTTGGTCCAACTCTCTCCGCAGGTGTTCCAGCTCCTCTCGGCGGAGCTTTGAGCTGAAACTGAGGAGAAAGAGAAAGTAAATAACGGTCACACAACTCTTCAAAAGTCCTCTCTTTCTGAATCCTGTGTGAGGTGTAAACACTTTAATGTCACTTTAGGGCTGGACCCATCATCAGATCAGTCTGCAGTCACCTCCCCCAGCTCCACCCCTAATGCACCTCTCCTCCAGGTTGCCTAGCGACGTGGCTCGGGAGATGTGTCCCCGCAGACTGCTCAGCTCACGTCCAACTTCCCTTTTCCACTGCTCCATCCTTCTCTCTGCTCCTGGGCTCTGTCCTCTCCTCGATTCCTCCCTTTGTCTGTCCCTCTCTCTCAACTCCTCACGCAGCCCATGAACCTCCTCTGGAAAAGAAGACAGTTCTTTGACCAGCTAATATTATCTGCTTTACAGCTCCTTACAGCCTTGTGGACAAACCAGAATAATTTATTAATATCTTTAATTATGAATGGCTCCTTTCTGGCTGAATACACTTTGCATTTTTTCCAGCCTGTAGAGAGAAAGGATGGATAGTGAGTGGAGCAGATACAGGAGGGCCAGCTCTGGCTATATATATGAACTTAGGCCAGTGGTGAGGCAGCTTTTTTATATACCACAGACACTTAAAAACGAGACCCAGTCCAATCCACAGTAGACCAAGAAAGAAAGTATAAGAAATAAATTTTCTTCAAGAGGTGCTTTAAGTACTGATGGGTCACAAAATTGAGACCATATTTTCCTGTAAATCCACTTGCTTCCTGCAGCTGCAAGTGTTTGGCTGTTGGCTCAGTGCTTCAGCATTGCTCCTGAGACAGCTAAGTGAACCTGTGACCAGTGGAAGTGGATCCAACGGCACCTTCAATTTACTGTGCTTTTTATTGCCATTGTTTTTCCTTATTATCTGTCAGGTATATAATGTTACAGTGGTTGATGTCCATATTAAAAATGGTCAGATTTTCAAATTCATGTCAGCGTATGTACTAACTAATCGCTATGAGCCAAAATCTCACACTTCAGCTTCACTAAATGCTCTATTTTTTCTGATATGTACATGGAGATCATATATACACACACACATATACACACACGCTGTATGACATACAAAAAACCCCGACTACATCAGATTGTGCAGGCATGTTGCTGTGCCATTAAGAACTCTTTGCTGCTTTTGCGATAAGAAAAGAAGAAGCACAAAGAGCACAGCAAAATCTGAAAAGCAGTTATAACAGGTAAAAGGAGGCAATAAAAGGTGGAGAGGAACCTGCCATGCAACAACACTGAGGAGGTGTGGAGGCGAATGAACATCATCACTGGCTGCAAGAGGAAGGGAAACCAGCCTCCAGGAGACGTGGGCATGGCAAATGAGTTTAAGCTGTTTCATAGCACGTTTGACCTGGTGCACCCTCCCACCTTCTACACCAGCTTCTCCACCACTACAACTGAGCTGCACCTTCTACACCAGCTTCTCCTCAACCGCTCTTTACAGTGGATGAGCTGAAAGCTGCACTCAGGCAAAGCAGCTGGCTGCATGTGTTAAGTCCCAGGCTTAAAGACTGTGTGTCTGACAGAGCCTCTCCGCACTATCTTCAACAAGACTTTTCCGTTCTGGAGAGTTCCAGCTATCTTATACCAGCACTCAAGGAAGGGTGGCTCATTGTGATTAACAGCCACTGACTGGTTATCTTCACTTCCCCAAATTATGAAGACAATAGAGGCAATTCTGTTGCTCATGACCACGAACACATTTCTTGCACGAGTACCTTAAGCTACACTATATTGCCAAAGTATTCACTCATTTGCCTTCACATGCATTTGAACTTGAGTGACACCCCATTCTTAATGTGTGAGGTTTAATATGATGTGGTCCCACCCTTTGCAGCTACAACAGATTCAATTCTTCTGGGCCGGCTTTCCACAAGGAGTGTGCTTATGGGAATTTCTGACCATTGGAAGTGATTGGAACACCTGAATTCAGTGATGTGGGTGGGTGAATGTAATACAGTGTATTAACAGTATGAGAGCCCGAAAATGTAAGGACCGGATTGGACAGTGAAAGTAACAAACAAGCACAATGTAACATGCAATTAATTTTGTTTTTTCATTTGCTGCTTGAGGAAAGGTGATGAAAGGACACTCAGCTGATCCAAAACTTAAGATATGTTGTATCTAGTAAAGGAAACTCAACACATGTAATGTCTGCAGTGGAAAACAGCAACACAAAAACTATGTGGTAAAAACTCATTTACATTAAAATGCTACATGTGCGCAGTTTTACCACCTCTGGGTGACTCTGTGGCCTGACACCTTAGTGTGGATGTGACCACACTGTTAAATCTGATGATTCATTTCTTTTAGTTGGCAAAATGAAGTCATGTGTTTGTGAGAGGGTGATGTGACGCAGGATGAAGTGAGCTCACAGTGCAACAAATGGTTACCTTGAAGCATCTGGATGTGACACTGCTGAGAGTGCTTCTCTCTTTCCAAGTCACGGAGCTTCTGGGTGAGGGAATCAATCGCCTTTAAAGAGTTTGGGAAGAGAAATTGTATCACTGCTGAAATCAAACAGTGTATTAAACATCACAAATTTACTGCTATTTGGACCTGGCTCTGCATGTGGAGCTGTGACTGGACAGGAGCTATGTCTGCCCACTGGACTCCAGGACTGAGAGCTGGGGAAGTCTGTCGGAGGAGGGGGGCTCGAGGAGGAAGAGCAGGAGGATCTGAATCTGAATCACAAGCCCTCTCACGCACTGGAAACAAATCTGAAAAGGAAGAGTGGAAGTTAGCTCGCAGATGGCTCACATCAGATCAAACCTCTGTTGCTCCTACACAATTCTGTTAAATCAGCAAGTCGATTTAACGTAAACAACGGCAGGGTACTTTCCACTTTTAGCCATACTGAGAAATTTAAAATTGCTCTGTCTACCCACCTTCTCTTGCTTCAAAGAATTTTACCGTTGGTGTCAACCGCTCCTGTAAAGGATAGGAAATTTTGAAAATCAAAGGGTACTTTTAAAGTTTCACTATCTCTCCACTGTCTTAATTTGAACCGGTGTTAAACTTTAACAGAGCATTGCTGCCATCTACAGACTGCTATGAGAACTGACCACAAGCCTTCAGTGAACGTTCTCCTGTGCTGTCTGCCAGTGCTTCTCAAACACTGGGGTGCAGACAAGCATGTGAAAAATATAAAGTGAAACTAAGCTCAATGAATTCGATTTTTCTTTCTGCAAGCAAGAGTTTGCTGATGCTAATGACACGCACCTTTATTTAAGTATATTTAGACGTGGAGCCTTTTTTATTGTCACTGATTGATAAACATTGTAGGGCATGAACTTTTTTGCCTTCACAAAACTCCTGCTCAGGCGGAAATAGAACAAACCTGCTTTAATATGAGTCAACGCTTACAAATGCATAACATTTCCTACACAACTAACAAATTAGAGGAAGGGTATTTAAATGTACTCACCCTCATCTTTGCAACACTGCCATCTGCTACAGACAGGATCGAGCTAAGCTGATTGTCCCAGTTCATGTCTCAGCTGAACTAGAAAGAGAACGCATCAAGGGAAGTTGTCAAATACAACATTAGTCGTTATCACTGCTTAACTGATTCTTGATCCATGCGGAAGAATAATGCGAGACACCGCTGCCTGGCCTAACACAGATGTTAGGTCAAAAACCACTACAGAACAATGATACAACCTTAGACACGCTTTATGGCTGGCAAGTGAGGTAAGCGCTTACACTTTGAGGGAGATTAAATTACAGTAGCCCCGTGCATTTGCACGTTTTTAGTTACAGCGATCAGCTACCACACAGGAGAATGTAGCCTGTGGTGTCACAGTACGACAGTGTATTAGCACATTTCCAGATTAAAAAAGAAGCAGGGATTTTCTTGGCTCAAAACACGCATTTATACACATAACCTCAACTGGTTTGCATGTAGTTAGAGCAAAGAGTCTTAGCTCTGAGCTGAAGTCTATGCATTTTCCTGACACAAATGTACTTAAGCGTGACGAGCTACTGCTCCACATTGAAAGGAGCCAGTTGAGGTGGTTTGGGTATCTGACTACCTCCCTCCTGGGCACTTCCTAAGTGACGAGTTCACTGGGAGGAGCTGAAGAGATTATATCTCTCGGCTGGACTGGGAACACCTCAGTGTCCATTGGGCTTCTCTGCTTAGACTGCTACCCCTGGGACCCAGACCCGGAAACGTGGCAGAAGATAAATGAATGGATGGAAAAATTAAACCTAAAAAAAAAGTATTTTATTAATAGTATTAAAGAATTTATTTACAATTACTATTCAAGTTTTCCTGCATTAGAATCATAAGTTTATGAGGGGGGAAAATGGATACTCTCACAGTAAAGCAGTAGATATGAGAATAATTTCCAAATTCTCTGAGATTTAAGTCACTTTAATTTATGAAGAAACACTATAAATGCGTTGCTCTTGTGTGAAGGAAACACAAGCTTAACACACTGGACGATCCTCTCTCCACCAGAGGCCACAGATGATCAGGAGATGCCATAAAGTCCTTAAGAGAAAATAAAATGATGAATCCCTGATAGAATTACAAGCATTTCCTCATTGCTAAATTGCAAAGTATAACTGCAGGCATTACACGCAGGTTAATCAATGTGATGCCACGTGGTTCCCTAATATTTTATTATTTTCTTTGAAATTATATACCTTTAATCAAAGTGCTTCAAGTCATCCTTCTTATCATGTCTTTTGGAAATTCAGATTTTGTCTCGGGGTATTATCCCTCTTCTCGGTAAGCAGGTTTTATTTTTATAGAATTTATAGAATGGTCCTGATAAGCTCTCGTACCACGATTTGTAGATTGTCTGATAAAGTCATGGGCCTACTAAACTGATCTGCACGTCCGCTAGGAACTCAGAAGATCTCTGTCCGGCTGCCAGGAGCAGAAGCTTGAACGAGAAGCTCTGGGCAGAGTAGACTTTTGCTGAGATAGACAGCAAAATGCACAACACACAAACATGCTGAAGCACATCAGCTGTTAAAAGCCAATTTTAAACAGCTGATGCCTCTAACTCTGAATGTTAGCGGTGCATTACGATATTTTTCTCTCGGCGTGCTTAACGTGTTTTATTTGTGTCGGCAGAAAAAAATATTTTCGCCTCTAAAACACTCGATAGCGTTTGCTTTCTTAACCCTATTGCCGTCTCTGAAGACTTGATTAGAATTTAAAAAACCCTCTTTTTTTTGCTGCTAACTGGCTAATCGAGCTACTCACAGAAAACCTTGCGACTCCACTTTTAAATCCAGGAGCCCATAACAATAACGTGATTGCGTATGACGGGCAAGCATCGGTCTTCTGGGTATTGTAGTCCAAAGGCATGTGTAATTGATTTTAGCCGCAAAACTACAGAAATAGCCTTGAAGTATACTCACTCAGTAAAATATACTGTATTAAAAATTATTATAGCTGTTTGGTCAGAAAAAATATATCAAATATACCCCAGAGACAAGCCTCTCCATTTCTGACATTAACTAGCCAAAGAACACCAAATCCCACAATGCAAAGCTCAATGTTGACACGGAGCAATGGCGGCTTCCAACGTAACCGTGGAAAGTGTAATAGGACTATTAAATGACCGTTTAACAACACTGGGATTTGAGGTGTACCCATTAAAGGTATAACGACACCGTTTTTCTTCTGACTGTGCAGTTTTTCCATGAAGAGGGCCAATTCTTAACGTATAAATATTTCCTTTACATGGGCCGATTAAATCTCTATGTTATTTTCAGTTCCTATAAATTGTTAAACAAGCTACAATAAGTATGAATTGAAAAAGTGGCGGGATACTGCACATTTCCTTACGTACTACTGCTTCTTGCCCTTATGGGTATGCGTATAGATCATTACGTCCCGAATCAAAACTTTGCAGGCAATTCGAACATGGTTGAGCAGAAAATGTTCTAAAAATTAATGAGTTGAGATGGAATGACCTGTATATGTTTATCTGTACATGTGTATCTGGTGCTTCCTCTCTAATATATCCCCCATGGTTACAGATTGGCTGGTATAACTCTGTGCTGCCTCCCACTCTGCGCCTGTCTTACCCGGATGACACCCTGGCTGTGGTGGTGCTCAGTACTCCTGCCATGTTTGAACAAGTCTTCCTGCCCTTCCTGGAGCAAAGGTGTTACCAGGGGCTTTCTGACCCCATAGACCAGTGTGTTAGACAATGCATCACCTCTGCTGTCTCACAGGTGAGGGTGAAGGTGGAGAGGAGCAGTGAGAAGATTATTTTAGTTTAGCTTTAGCTTTTTTTATTTGTCCATATGTATTAATATATAAGAAGGCAGTGAGGCCTGTACTACAAAGCAGGATTTGGGCTTATCCAGGTAGTCTTAAGGTTAACTCCCACCAAGGTTCCTCTGCATGGTAACATATGCTGTAGCCCTGACCTAATCTAAAGTTAGTCTTCTCTAAGTCTAATCTAAAGATTAGAGATCAACAGATGTGATGACCAATCAGTTCTCTGAAAAGTAGCATGTGCATTCCTGGAAGATGCCTCCTACCCCTGTGTGTGCATAGAGCTTTTCCACTTATCCATGTTTGTGATTGGTCAGATGCTGGCAACACCACTCCTTTCATGTGAACGTGCTCACAGCTGGATTGATAAACCCTGGGTTAATTATTGATAACCACCCTGATTGCCAGTGTTAGGGTAAGTGAATTCAGGTAACGGAAAGATACCCTGGGTATGCTGGGCTTGCTTTGTAGTACAGGCCATAGGTGCGCGTGTTTATCGAAACCAGGATGTTTATGTGACTGTTCCGAGTGTTTGTATTGTTGTATTATGATTATGGTATATTATTGTTGTACTGTTTTTAAATCTTGCCCCTGAAAAATGCCACCCATTACCAAATAAAGAAAAAGTAACACTGAAACTAATAAAAATTAGACTAAAAGTGAACATTTTATTACAGCAAAATCTAAACTGAACACACTCACTCTGGAAACTAGACTGAACAGCCTGGCACCTCCTCCTCATGCTGGTCACCAGCTTGGTCACGCACTGCTGTGGGTTGGCACCGCATTCTTCAACCAGCATTTGTCGCAAGTCAGCCCATACGGTTGTGATGGTCACTCTGGTGCAAACCGCACGCCCGAGTGGAACCAGGTCGTTCCATCCTCTCCACTCCCAAATTCTGGAGGTAGTCTCTGATAAAGCCCGCTCTGATAGGGGCGAGCGTTGTCAGGTTGGAGGATAGAGTTTGGTCCCAGACTGTGGAGATATGGGATTGCCACTGGTTGCAGAATCTCATCTCAATATCTCTCTGTTTTGAGATTGCCTCCAGTGATGACAAGCCTGATTGTTAGCACTTGGGGTACCGGAAGCTCAATGCAAGAGTCAATAGTCCAAAAGGCTGTTTGGCATTGGCAGAGAAGATTTGGCAAGTTTTTCATGGGCACAACCCACATACTCAACTCTGCTGCTCAACCCACAAATGCATTTTCCTTCCAAATGTGGCTCCATTAAAGGGGAAATAAACAGGCTTTCCAACGGTATAGCATTTATTGCCGTGAAGTATTGATATAACAAGGAAAGATCAATCAATCAATTAATCAATCTTTATTCCAGACACAAAGATGGTCCATAGTAAAGTAAAATGAAAGAGATAAAACACATACAAAAAGATAAATAAGATAACAGGTTCTTAAAAAAATATTGTTCACTGAGTCACAAATAAATGATGACACCAGTGATTCCACAATCTCGAGGTCAATCTGACTGTACTCAGTGCAGATTTATGCAGATAAAGTTTCTGCATGCTGCCTCTTTTGTATTGTCGCCACAAACGAGCAGTGTACACTGCAAAAGGCTTTAAAAAGAGCTGTTTTTACAGAGGGTGAGCACAGACCAGATTTTCTGATCAGCATATTAGCTTGTGCATACATCATACGATACTGCCTATAAATGTCACGGTCATCAGACAGGTCATCATTTATGCAATGCCCCAAGTATTTAACCGCATTGCATGTTAAGGTCAGCACCAGACGAGGAGAAGTCAGGAGTTATCAGATGCTTATCTGCCTTATTGCTAACAGTCACAATGTTGCTCTTTTACCTGTTTATCTCTGATCTGGAACATTTTTCAGTTGTGTTAATGTACTTTGATTGTTTTTTATTTTAGTCGTATCTCACGATAAACTTACATTAAGTAACACAATATGCCACTGAAACACAGACGCGAGGGTTTCTGAAAACCTCTATGCCATTGTGTCATTTCCAATATTTCAGATTGATTTCATGTTATATTCAAATAAACTCACTAAACATCCAGGTCACTCCTTCATCATTAAATTCTTCTATATATTCAGTCTCGGTTTCCAGCCAGTCATGCTTACATGCCTCGCTTGGCTTTGACTGGCCATACTCAGCATGAAAGTCACATGTCTGATGAGCTCATTGGACTAATGAACAGCTCAGTGCAAGGAGGGAAATGAACCTATTGAGCAGTCACCCACCAGGGAGAAGGGTAACAACAACAGTTATATTTTAGCATTAAAAATATAATTTTGATTAAAGAACTTGTGTATACTGATGGATTAACCGTCGCAGAAACATAAGAAATGATTTTGGTAATTACCAATGCTGTTAATTTGGGGCAGCTGTGGCATAAGCCTCAGATTGGGTGGTGGTCTAATAAGTTTGTTAAGCTCTGTATTCTTCTCAAAACGGCCTATAAAACTTTACAATAAAGCCTCTGACAGTGTCACAGCATCATCATCATGTTGGCGAACTATATTTAGATTGCAACTATAATCGTATTCATGACCTTTTTGTCACATTAAAATCTTTTTACCTGATCCTGCCCCGCAGTGTTTTCCAGGGCAGAAGGTGGACGTGAGCTACGACTATGAGCTGCTGCCCAGCAGGAAACCCAAGTTCTTGGCCCAGACTGCAGCTCACGTATCCGGAGCAGCTTTTTACTACCAAAAGGCTGATGTCACAGACCAGCCCTGGGCTGAAAAAGTAATCATGTTCTTGATTGCTGCTTTGGTGCACTTTAAAAGGCATCCTTTACCTTTCTTGTCAGGTGTGACCCTTGGATCCTTTTGCTTGCTTGCAGAAAATGTTTGGCGTGTGTGTGCATCCGCGGTTTGGTGGCTGGTTTGCCATCCGAGCTCTGTTGCTGTTTGGAGATATCACGGTGGGCTCTGAGCTGGTGCAGCCTGTTCCTCCTGACAGTGTGCCGTCCAGAGAGGGCAGAATAAAGCTGCTGGAGGCTTTTAACTTTCACTGGCAGGTAACCGCTTTTAATCATAAATGGACACCACCAAACTGTTTCTTGCCAAAACCTTCAGGCCGATAGCCTTTAGACAGCAGATCGGAGGTCTTGTTGTCCTCTGGGATCCTGTCTGAGAAGGTTTCAGGTGTCTGGTTAGTCTGTCTGCACTGTAGGGGTGAGATGAAGCCCTGTTGTTACCCTGTCTCATATTTCATGATGATGGTTTTATTGAAACCAAAAGAAAACAAAAATATTTCACATCCGTGCAAATAATATAGTTTTAGCTTTTAGTATGTAATAAATGATCAGCTATAGCCTGCAGGATTTTGTGTTTGATTAACCAATGAGATTCATATTGACACATACAAAAACATTCATTTGAATTTTTGTGTCTTTGGTTATTTTTTAAAGCTGACTTTAGTTTGCCACACTTTGGAAAGTTTGGACCACGTTTAATGTGATTAGCTAATAACTGAATGTTCTCACCATTCTGCGTCACCAGGACTGGACCTACCGAGACATTATCAGTCCAGTCCAGACCTACTCTCAGAAACAGAGGGACTATTTCTCCACTCGCCCTGCTCAGCGCCTGGCTCTGCTCAGGACTTGGGGCTATGTGCCAAGTGACAGCGATCGACCTGATCCCACCTGGGACACAGAGAGTCAAGAGACCGAACATGGGTGAATTATGGAAGCTTCATTTTATTTTATTTTTTAGTGAAAGCTACTTTTCCAGCACTTGAATACTTGAATTGTGTTTAACACTATTGAAAGTTAACATATCAGCTTCCTCGTAGCACCGCTACGTCTTCTGTTATCAGATAATAGCTGATAGTGTCGAGTGGATATTTGTTGTTAGCACTTTAGTTCTTGTTGTGTCCTGTCAGGATGTAGATGTCCAAGTAGCAACAGGAACCTTTGGATGATTCATGTTCGATATTCAAGAAGCCATGTATCACCACCGTGTTTTCATTTGCATGCACGTGCCTTCATCACAACGTTTGTGTTCGATTTAACAGCGAAGCAATAAAAGGTCTCGCCGGTGTGCTCGCCAGCGAGGGTTTCTCCACCAAGTACTAAGTCATGTTTTTCCTTATTTCACGCAATGACACGCAAATCAATTCATAACCTTCATGTAATGTGGGTTTTTTTTCTGGATTTTTGGTTGATATTCTGTCTCTCTCCATTAAAATGAAACTACCATAAAAATTAGAGACTTACAAATTCAGCAGGAGGATCAAATAATTATTTCGCCCACTGTATAAGACAATACTTGATTTATTCCAGATTTGGGAAATTCTTTTCTTGCAGATGTTTAAAAAAATTAAGTGAAACAGAACAAATGTAACAAATTGCTTAAATGAGTAGAATTGTGTTGGTAAATATAAAATTAAAACTAAGCTGAAATCAAATTAATAGAATAAAATATACATTTAAATAACGTACAAAATATTTCCAAATTAAAGTAGCAAAAACATGAAATGGCTTCTAAATTATAAAAAACAACAGACTGAACTAAAAAAAAAAAAGGGAGACATTGTTTTGATGTTTTTAAGGAAATATCACAAATCCTGACCTCCCTCTGGATCCAGGGACTCAGTTCATGGGTGCTGTGCAGGCATTCAGTCTTAGTCCAGGGCTCCGGGACTTCTCTTATTGGTGCTACCGATGTTAAACACATCTGTACTTGTTTCAGGAGCATGTTTCTTCAATAATCAGAACAAGTTTGTTATCCATCCATTTTCTTCCGCTTATCCCGGGCCGGGTCGCAGGGGCAGCAGCCTAAGCAGAGAAGCCCAGACCTTCCTCTCCCCAGCCACCTCCTCCAGCTTATCCAGGCGGACCTCAAGGCGTTCCCAGGCCGCCTGAGAGATATAATCTCTCCTGAGCTGGAGTGGGCACCCTTTTCCGGCTGGGGACCATGGCCTCAGACGTGCTGATTCTCATGCCAGCAGTTTGTTATTGCTAAACTGAATGAGCCTCCACTGCTGAAATATAATTCTATAGCAACCATGAATATTCCAGCACTGAGTCAGAAATAATTATTTTGTTTAAAAAAAGCAAAGAAATCCATCTCTCTCCATCATTCATTGTCTCCATTGTCTTACCCTTGTCTCTAGTTTACCTGACCCTCAGACTGATGCATTATAGATGTGAGCCCCCCCCCCACCTGGTGACAGACTGACTACCTTTAACTGTGACTAAACTTGCTGGCATCGGGTCACCAACCACCATGGTCCTGTGTTTGTGTTGTGTTATATCTGTTTGCATGCGGGAGGAGTACAGCAGGCTCCGGCGGGCACTGAGGAGTTACCTGCATCGGCACCGTGCCAGCAGCGGTTCAGTCCAGCTCACATTTGCACTTACGCCTCTAGGTGTCGCTGTTGTCGTGAGGCTGAGGGTTTGTGCTGCTGTTTCTGAAGCATCTGCAAATGTTCAGCACTTCATAAAGTCAAGTACTGACTGCAGATGACCTGCCTCACATTGTGAAGTATGCATTTGCACACAGCTCAGTGAAACTGTTGGACTGTGAATGTGTGACTCTCCTCCGCCTTTGCTGTTTACTTTCATTATTGGGGACTTTATACTCACTCAGCCGTCTATTGCCTGATTTCCTGTTTTGTGCTCAATGCAACACCCCATCCCTGTCTCCCTCACTCTCTTTCGTGCTCATTGCGTCCCTCTCCTCAGCCCCCAGCCCCCCCACCCCCACCCACCGTGCTATTCTGTCTATCTGTGTACTGAATCAGCATTTCAGAGCAGTATGCCGCAGGCCTGCAGAGAGCCAGACCACGGAGTTAATTATACTCCCACATATACTCCATCTCTCCTCTTTCCCCCACCGCTGTTGCTCCGTCCCACCTCACTCTCCCTTTTTCCTGTTTCTCACGTTCTCTGTGTCACTTTTTCAGTGTGTCAGTGAACTCTTCATTTCTTAGCCCACAATACTGTGAGCTTCTATCAGCAACTGCAAACATACAAATAGCATCATTTTATTAATGATTTCGATTTTTCTTTAGAAAATAGGTTACTGTTAAAGTCAGTGAAGCAAAGTGACATAACTTAAATCTGACTGTAACTGAACTGAGGCACGGGAAATATATTTGGCACAAATTTGTACACCAAGAACCGACGCGGGCACAGAACTCATTAAGAGAATGATGCTCTTCCAGCTTTTTTTGTCTTCTTTCCTTCCGTCCTCGGTTAGTTTGGAACCTCATTCTGATGAGGTGGAGGGATCATTTTCTTCAGAAAAAAGTGGGAGAAGCCAGCTCTCTCGGGGTTCACGGGGTTTGCGGGTTTCTGAGTCCTTCGAGGTGAGTAGTGTGCTTCCCCTCACTGCAGCTGGCAAAACACCAATATGTGGAGCAGAGCATGTCCGAAATGAAGCAAAAAGACGAGCAGGAGGGAGATGCTCCTGATGATCGAGCTCTCTCTCTTCTGTTCAGTATCCTGCAGGAAACCACATTGCAGATCGTGTTGGCAGGCAGAACTGCAGACAGAACTGCACCATCAAGCTCTCGTGGTTCCTGCCTTTTTGCAGAACTACGGAGGCAGTTTTGGACTTTCACAGAGTTTATCAGATTTAACTGTTGGCGATAGTAAAATAGAAAAACACAATGAGTTTTTTTTATTGTTCACACCAACACAACAAAAATCTGAAACGTTCAGATTCTCAGATCAGTTTTTGTAAACAGTGCATTGAAGAGTTCTGGAACAAAGCAGAGGCTTTAAAACTGATAAAAATCTCTTTAGAATCCGTCTGCAAGGAGAGATGATGCCAAAAGTACAGTGGATACTACTCCTCTAAAAATCCTCTAAAATCCAAAGATGGAAAAACTCTGGGCTGTAATTTAATGTGTTTGCTGCACAAATTATCCTCATCTGAGATGGTTTTGGGCAGAGATGTAAAAGAGGAGAAAAAAGGGAAAGACAATGAGTAGTGGTTCACAAGTTGTGGACCAGTGAAGCAGTTTTATCCGCCCACAGACATCAGCTAACAAGAGGAGAGGGGAAAGGCCAGCAGAGTGCCAGCAACAGAGGAGGAACTGAAAGCCGAGCGGGGGGGAGGAAAGGACCGGCGTCCAGAGAATTTAGTGGAATTTTAAATTTAATGTTTATGATGGTACTTTAAAATTGAGATAGAAAATGGAAGCACCCAGTCTTTAAATAACAGAGGTTAAAATTGATGAGAAAAGGGAAAGATCTTAATTCTAACCCGTCTCTGTTTCCTGCACATCCTGTGTCTCATGTTTTTCTCAATGGGTCTGCCTCTCTTTGAGCCACGCTGCCACGATGTGTATGCGTGTGTTTCCAGAGGTTTTAAAAAATTTAAAACTGCCTCCTTATCAGTTTCTTGGCTTAGCATAATTAGCTAGTCCTCTGCCTCAGAATTGCCCCTGCAGGGAGTCAGTTGTTGGTCGTGTCTGTGCAGTGGCTGTGGACAGGGAGCGGTCAGCGAGGGAACGGACAGAGACAGAGAGTGGAGGTGGGCAAGGCCCAGTTATTTCATTATCACACAGCACCAGGCAATAAGACGAGAAATCCACCTTCTCTGCACAACCACAACACACTCAACACAACATCAGAGCTGCCCAGAAAGCAATTAATCATATGTATCCCATCATTAATAAACTTGCTCATTTCTGCTTTTATAAATGTAAAGAGTTTAAAAAGCTGATTATTGGATATCTAAGACTAAAGATGTTGCAACTGCAGCAGTCCTCTTTCTTTTTGGAGAACAACATCACAGCGTTCACACATCTCCACAATGACACCATCATGCAACAGGATAGCAGTCAGACAGGAGAGGATTAGCCCGAGCTAAGATTCCCCTTACATAATCCACAGTTTTAGATTAACTTCATTTCCCTGAGACTGTGATATATTTCAGCCTTTGAACCACAAAACAGGAATTCACAAAAAAAACAGGCTGGTTATCATTTACAGCATAAAGTCCTCTGCCATGTCCACTGAGATATAACGGCCGTGTTCTCTTTAGAGCACACACGAGTAAAAGTAGCCTTTATTAATCTTGTATGAACCCACTTTGGTTACTAGTAACACTGATGGGGAAAAAATGTAGATAACATTTAGCGGCGTAGAAGCACACATAAAACAGAGTCAGTAATGTCCATTACTCAGCAGCCCATATACAGCTATAATAAGCTGTCAGCATAAGATGCTGGTCAGACCAGATCAAGCAAAAAACCCTACATGTGGTTTTAAATTAGAGATAGAGATGGGAGCATTTTATTGGTTATGGATTCAACATGGGCTGTTTCATATTCTCCTTGTTCTACAGTTCTGCTTTAAGGTCGGGGGCAGGGCTCTTTTAAACTCTTGCCAGTAAAGATGAAGTCAAAGCCACTTTTTCCTGTTTCTGGTTATTGCATAATCTTAGCTCTATGAGCCATAATCACTTACACTCACTGGCCACTGTACCAGGTAGACCTGCTCACCTTCTTGCATGGAGATGACCTGCTGAAGTTCAAGCCAAGCATCAAATGGGGAAGAAATGTGATTTAAGCGACTTTGACCGTGACGTGCTTCACATCCGAGAACAGTGATTGATTCCTTGTTTGTGGTAAGGAAGGAAGACTGCACCCATTCTTTGTTGCAGGGATTCTCGCTCCTTCCTTCCTGCTTACTATCGTATTATTGCAGTGAGACCCATGCTTCACATGCCTGGACTGCTACTCTCTCTTAATGGCTCACATGGTCCTATGACTGTATAAGCTAATTTATAGCCATGCATTAAGTATTACATCACAGCTGCTGATCAACTCTAAATCTGCCACTTCTGAGACAGGCCTCCTACCGCGCCTGTCTGAAACCCGGCGAGCAACATTTATCGTCCTCTTCTTCGGTTTTGTCTTCCTACATGTGCAAATTATTGTTTTATTTATTTATTGGGGGGTGTGCGTGTGTGTGTGGGGGGGGGGGGTGGAGAAGGCAGTGGTAAATGTTTGATCAGTTCTCTGTTATGCCCTCCTGTGTCCTCCCACTTGTTGTCTCTCCTCACAGTTTTTGTATTGCTTGGCGCTGGAGAACAGTTAAGCTCACTCTTAGTTATCGTTAACTCTTTATGTCCTTTGAGGAGTCTGTGGAAGAACTGACAGGGAGAACCTTTTTCTAGTTCTAAAGTTTAAGTAGACTGTGTACAGCAACACTTGAGCTAAAATGTATTATATCAGTGTCAACTCTAAACAGCAAGAAGAGCCTGTGGCTGCTCCGTTTCACTGTGCACAGGTGCATTAACCTGTGCACAGGTGCATTAACCTGGAGGTAAACCCTGATAATGCACAGAATTATTGCCCAAAGCATTATGTTTATATTTAACACCTACTTTGTTAAATCTGGTGTTTTGCATTCTGCATGACATATTATATCAACACGACGTGCACACTGTAAGTACTTGTGTATGTGTCCTTGCATTGTGATTTATTTTTATGTAAAATAGCTAGATCCCGAAGCAACATTGCTTCTGAACTGTACGGCTGTAATCCTGCGTAATTAAATCGATTTTCACGCACACGCACAGAGCAAAGTATGTCATAAATCCCCGTAAATGAGGTAAGTGCAGCTCCTGTTCAGCGTTTGTCCTTAAAGTCAGGAAAGTGCTGATGTGCAGCTGCTGGGGGACTGGTGATTCAGTCCGATCGGTGGTTTGGTGTCAGCGAGCAAGTGATCACGGCTAAGTAAAATATCCCCTGTAATGGAGATGTTCACTGGTCAAATATCAGTCAAGCCAAATGCTTAAATATTCACAGGCTGATGTGGAACTTCATCTGCACCCACTGAGAAAGCAAGAAGCGGCTGCAGGCTTTGCTTTCAAACCCTTGAGCACTTAGCGCACCTGTTGTCCGCCATTCAGCATCAATAAGCGTAATGGGAGAACAGCTGAATTCATTAGGCTCACATTGACCTGCTATGACGAGCAATTTCGTCTCAAACACAGTTAGGCACCTGCGGGAGAGAGGAAATTAGCATTTTAAATAGGGACGATTATAGGCCAGGCCACTATGTGCGTGCATGTCCTTGTGTGCAGCCAGACACACAGGCATCTCCACTCTACTCACTTACTTGAGTAACACATCGTCGAGGTTTATACCATCTGAAATATTGACACAGCATAATGCTCTCCTCCCACGTCTCAATGCACTTTTTATAAATAGAGTGCCTGTGCTGAACGCAGCTGGAGAGCACTTCTGAGAGTGCTTGAATCTGACACAACACAGAGAAGCCACTCTGCACTACTCCTACATTTAGCTGGCAGGCCTCACAAAGAAGTTACCAGTTTGAGCATTTAAATTACAGATGGCTTTGATGTGAAAGTTACAGCATAACAGCTTTAAAGAGTAATGGACACTGAGTCAGCTTCTGTTAGAGTTAGTACGAGATGTTTACTCGATCGTTTAGCAACGTCAAAATTTCTGTGTTAGGTTTTAGGAGTTTTTTGGCCTGCCAGTGGAGTGACTGTAGGTGACTGTACTGGTATTTACGCAGTGCTTTTGTAATGCTGACCACTTAAATCACATTTATGCAAAAGCCACATTCACACTCTTTAGGAGTGGATTTGATTTGGGGTTCACACTCTCTCTTCGACATCCAGACCCAAAGATCCTGATTGGACCATGACCTTCAGATGAGATGTTTCCTGTGAGACAAACTGCCATAAGATACACACATCCATGCTTCCAAAGAGGATTAACCCTCTATACTTTGGCACTACCACACTGATAACTGATACATTTTGCACACAAACTCATGCCACCTACAGACAACTATGATTATTCCATCTATCTCTTTTCTTTCCATGAAGCGCCATCATCACATAAAAATTCCAGACTGTCCAGTACTCCTTTATGACGTCACTAAAACAATCCTAGAAAAAAAGAAGCAAAGACCTAATTTCACAGCACTTCTATGACGCATGAACACGAAATCCCAAAACATGAGAAAAAAGAGCAGAATGATGAAACGACGAGGCAGGAGAGCCAGCAGTGACCCAGCAGTGACCCTCACTGACAGCTGTTCCAGTGGGCTGTAAACAAATACAGTAAGATGGACTGCATGATCGTGCACTGTGTGATCGCGGTTTGGTAACTGGTTAAGAGATATTGGGAATGTGTAAGCAGATTAGGAAAGATTAATACAATCAACCCAGATTACATAAAAAATGTAAACAGACCATAATTACTGTCAAAGATTGCCAGTAATTTAGTCCAGGGTGTAGCCCACCTCGCGCCCAGGCAGCTGGAATAGACCCCAGCCTCCTCAAGACTCTGACGTAGAAGAAAATGGATCAATGCTAAATTACAATTAATGATGTTTAAAACATAACTTTAAATATATTTACTGTGATCTGTTTTTGTGTGTCCTTTGGTGTGTGTGTACTGAAAGGTGGGAGTGTGGAGAATATAAGACTACAGCAGATGCTACTTAAACTACAATTCTCTCCACCGTGCAAATGCTCTCCACTGTGGAGGCTCTCACTGTGCTAAATCCATTAGCACTTTTGCCTGCAGTCACGTGTTATCGCTCTCAGCTCTTCTTTTCTGTAAAAAGGCAGAGAAGCCATGTTTAACATGACTTAAAATAAATGGCAGGAGTTTTGTTCACAGATGGATTATTGTCTCCACCTTATAGGGAGGGATTCTTCTACTTACGTATACGCCATATGGACAAAAGTACTGGGACATCACACCTACAGGAGCTGTAATGACATCCCATTCTAAATCCACGGGCATTAAAATGAAGTTGTCCCCCCTTGGCAGCTATAACAGCTTCCACTCTTCCAGGAAAGCTTTCTATGAGAGTTTGGAGTGTCTGTGGGAATTTTGCCCATTCATCCAGAAGAGCATTTGTGAGATCAGACACTGCTGGTCAGGAGGGCCTGGCTCGCAGTCTGTTCTAGTTCATCCTAAAAGTGTTCATTGGGGTTGAGGTCAGGGCTCTGTGTGGGCCATTCAGGTTCTTCCACACCAAACTCATCTAACACTGCCTTTATGGACCTGACTGTCACTCTGGAACAAAAAAAGGGCCTTCCCCAAACTGCTCCCACAAAGTTGGAAGTGCAGCATTATCTAAAATGTGCTTGTAAGGCGAAGCATTAAAACTGATTTTGTGGGGCTGGCTCAAGGCAACCCCAGAAAAACACCCCATTATCCCACCTACACCTGGCACAGTGCAGTCAGGCTGGTACTCCTGGTACCCAGACTGGCCCATCAGACTGTCGGATAGAGGTGCGAGTAGGCCTGTCACGATAACAAATTTTGCTAATCGATTAATTGTCTCAGAAATTATTGCGATTAACGATAATATTGT
>JAVDPK010022681.1:7355-31192 GCA_034780415.1 Cichlasoma orientale | reverse complement strand
AAATACATTTGATTGGTTTCAAAATTGTATTTTTATGGGTCATTATTTTAATTGTGAGAAGAGACAACAAGGTGATGTAACAGATGGGCAGGCTTGAACAGGTGAGGTCAGATTGTAATAATCGTTGACTAATCGACTAATCGATAAAAAAAAAAAAGACAGATTATTCGACAAGCAAAATAATCATTAGTTGCAGCCCTATTGATCAGCATTCTGATGACACAGCAAACAGCAGCATAACTGGAAATTAGAGTGTGGCTGGACAACTTACCAGTATCCTCTCTATGAGCATGTCATAGTATTGCTCAGTGAGTTGGGGTCTGCTGAGCACAAATTTGCCCAGCAGCTCTACAGCTGCCTCTCTCACACTGGTGGAGTTGTCCATTAAACGACCATGGACACCACGCTGCATGTCAGACTGCAGATGGAGAGAGCAGTCTGTCAGCGCATAGCAAACTACAAGGATTTTAACTACAAGATAACTTCTGAACAGAATGGGGCAGAATGAGTAGTATATTTTAAAAGGGCAAAAGTATACCAAGAATATAAATTAAGACAGCATCATGTATAGTAAATAAAATTACAACAACAACGCAGTTGCTATTGCAAAGAAAGATAGAGACATACCCTTGCCAGTATGCTGGGATCCACAGCCACAACCTCAGACAGACATTTCATGGCTTTAGTCCTTACAGCGATGGCACTTTCCCCAAGGACTCGCAAAATCTGTTAAAGAAAATACACCAGCCTACAATTAAACAAACTTGTCTCTTAGCCTGTTCAAAAGTTTACAAAACAAAGACAAACCAGTACACCCTGCCATAAACTAATGTACCATGTAAAACTTTTTTTTTTTTTTTGACTTTCACTGTGTTTATCTGGGAAAAAATGAAAACACTTTTGCTTAAAAAAAAAAAAAAGGAAATTACAATCTTACCTGTGTTAAATAAATATCAAAGCTCTGGGCGAACGGCCTCATAGAGGCCAAATAACGCACAATCAGACAGGCATCTTCATAGTCCACAGTGTCAGAGTTCATTCTGTTTAGAAGAAAGTTACAGATATATACAGTCATACAGCTGCACCTATACAAGTACTGTGTAAATAACACTAACTACATTGCTGACATATCACGCATACTTCAGTGTGGTGAAATGAGCTGGCGTGGTCTTAATGATATTGCGCAGGAACTTCTTGCGCTTCTCGGCACGCTGCATAATTTCACCGGTAGTTTCCACCTCCTTGGCATGTTGCGGACCGTCTGAAGAGTCTTCATCCTTTGGATTCTGGTTCCGCATGGACTTCTCAGCCTCGGTGGTGGCATCACGGAACCACTGAGCGATGTAAAACTTTCTAGCAAACTATAAGGCAACAAAGGTCTCAATATTAGATTAATCTCATTCAAAGAAAATTATTATTTAAAATAAGGAATCAAAAACTTACATTTGCACACTGTGATAAACTGAGCAAACACTGTTTTTGGGCTTTTTATATAAAGCATTTCAAATATGTCTTCTTATTTAAAAGAAGAAAGATTTGTTAAGCAAGTGAAGCAGAGTACGGCATATAATTACAGTTACCATTCTGATTTTTTTTTTTTTTTTAATAGTCTCCAGTAGGTTCCTCAAACCCAATGTGAAACACATATCTAAAGCTTAAAGAGTTCACCACTTTCACATTCAGCCTAATAAAAACCCACCACCAGTGAGGCATCTGTCTCAGCGTTCTCCTCCAAATAGTCCAGCAGAGCCTTCTGCAGCTGTTGGGTCTCATCACTGCCTGGAGACTTTAATCAGAAAAAAAAGATACACAAGATTCAGCAATTCTTACTCTAACCAAAAGCTTAGAATGGAAATTTTCAAGCAAAGACACATAAACACATTTTATGCTTTTTACTTATTTCTGTCACCGTAAAAACTAAATAAACAGTATGCTAAATCAAAGATCATTAAAACGGTCCTTTTACCTCTTGTAGGATACGATCAATTGATCTCTGGTCCATCTTGCTTGTTACTGCATCCTTCCTCAGACGTGCAGCCACTGTGCCCAGATAGTCTAGAGATGCTACTCTCAGAGCCATCTCTGTCTGTTTATTACTGAACTGGTGCACCTAATGGGAGAAAAAAAAAAAAAAAGCACAAGAACAAATGAAAACAAGAACAGACTCATTTAAAAGCCAAACAGAAAAAATATCCTGTTGTAAAATTCATTGTCATAAACAAGAAGTACATGTTAACATCTGAACAACTTTGGCACAAATGTTATGAAAATGTCCTGTGTCATGCAGTATACAATAAGCACATTTGCTTTGCTGGAGCCTCCATGTCTTTTGACAAAGGATGGCAATGCAATCTCCTGCTATTAATCTGGAACATCCGTTCTCAGAAACACAGAGAAAAACTCGCATTTCTAGTTTAAAAAAGATCTTAGTCATTCTAACCAGCAGTCTCCCAAGCAAACTGAGCAGCAGCTCTGCAGCAGGCCATTCTGGTTTGTTTACTGTTGAAAGCAGGTCCTGGACAAAGTTCTCAAATAATGGCCGGTAATCTTCTTCTCCCTGCTTGCTGCCGCACCTGCGGGAGGCAAAAGGGGAAGAACGGGGAATAAATAACATGAAAATAAATGGATCAAAGTGAAAACATAATGAGAAAGGATTAATGGCAACAATTGCAATCAGGGTCTGACAGCCAACAACCAGAATTAAGACAGAAATGTAACTTTTCTACAGCTGAACAAGCTGGCAGAATAAATCTAGAAAACCTTGTAGAGTGGCAAGGTTACTGCAATGTTTGTATCTCATAGTTTGCACTGTCTTAATGCCCACTGATGACAAAATGTATCTTTAGCAATATGCAACAGTGTCATCAAAAAGTATATGTAGGAACAAAAGAATCTGAAATTACTTTTTAAGGAAGACTGAGAGGAAGTTTTGTGCTGTTCTCATTGCCGTCTCATAAGAGTTTGTTATCAACACGTCCTGATCCACCTGAAAAGAAAAAAAAGAGCTCTTGAGCAAATTGTGTGTCTGTGTGTTGTGTTAATTAAACTTTATATGCCGTTGCTTGATTTGTGGGCTTGCGTGTTAGCTTGTGCTCCTACCTTGGTATCGTACTCTTCAAAAACATCTTTGTCATTAGGGAGGTGGACCACACACTGGATCAGCTGCAGCACCAGAGCAGTTACCATTTGGATGTACAGTGGTTCTCCATCCTGATCTGAGCTGTTCAGCCTAAGACACAGAAGGCCAGGAAAAGTGATAAGTTAGTAGTATTTGCAATACAGAAGGTTGGTGAGGGACAGTACAAGAGACATTGTCATCTCTGCACAAGTAATTATTTTCCTACACTGATGGTCACACAATACCCAAACCTCTCAAGTGATGCATTACCCCTGCAACTCTGAACTGCCTTAAATCTATGTGAATCCCTGTGAAAATGGGTTACCTGAAATTCCTGAGCGAGCGTTTGCTGGTGGGCAGTCTGGCCAAAGAAGTAAAGATCTCTTCAAGGATCAGCTGCCGATGCTTCTCGTAACGTGAGAACACCTGGAGACAGGAAATAATCAATCTTGTAGTCTCTAATTTTGGTTTTGAACAAGTTTACAGAGGAATATACAAAAAAGTCAGGTGGAGAAATGTAAAAAGAAAAACTGCAAAACAGCATTCTGGCTCAAGTGAGCGCAAACGATACTACATTTGCCTTTAAATAAACAATGAATTTTTGTGCACACTCACCGCTGTAACTAGTTTAATGGCACACAGCTGTAGCTCACTAACATTCTCGACAAAGAATGGAGTGATTCCCATTGAAGAAACCTAAAAAAAAGAAAAAAAAAAAAAGAACAGGCGCCACATGAGTAATAATTATCTGGTTTGCAATGCATTGTCTGACTTAAATGTAACATTGTACATTTTTTACCTGGAGGATGGTGGTGTCTGTTAGCAATTGTATCTCTAGGAGCTCAGAGATGTTGCTGACAATGTCACACACTTTGTTGTACAACATGACTATGACACGTTGCTTGTGTGTGGAGCACTTTGCACGCTTTGCCTTGGAGCTCAACATACCACCTAGACAAACAACAGAAGCCTGTTAAATTTTTTTTATCAATAGCATAAGAGTTTGTGACATTTAAACTTACATTTTTGACTGCAGACACACAATGCTGATATTTTGTTTATGAAACAAAAATTTCAAATCTGTAACAAATGAGACAACATTGCTGAACTGATTTAACACTATGTCTGCAGTGCCTCTAGTTGATGGTAAATCTATTCTGCACTTTGCTTTTGATTCATTTTAAATACATGTCCACAGGGTTAAAAAAAAAAAAAAAAAAGCAGCCATAAGTCTGAATGTAGATGTGTTTGCTTCTCAAATTGGCATTAGCTTATTTACCAATTGGTCTATTGCTAATGTCAAGTATATTGCCGCGATTCCATTAGTACCTACTCAGCGCGGCTCGACTCAGCACGGTTTATAGGCATTTCCATTAGTACCTGGTACCAGGTACTTTTTTAGTACCCACTCAGCCGGGGTTCCAAGCGATCTGAAAATGTGATGCAGAAGAACAGCATGCCACTGATTGGCCAGGGAGTGTCATCACTAGTGGAGTCATAAGAGTGACTCCTTCACCAGAATCAACCGCGCCATTTTTAAAACCCAACAGCCAGAAATTGGAGGCACGCAAAGCATGGGTTGAATGCCCAGACCCACAATTAGCAGCAGTAGTTTTCCAACAAGAGAGCCATCTGAAACGTGCACACAGCATACATATTTTAACCCTATACTGCCGGGCCATCGCCGCTGAAGCACCGATTACCTCCCCCAACTAGCCGTGAACAGCTGGTTAACACCGAGCGCTGAGGCGGCTGATCAAAGGAACTTTGAATTAATTATGCGACCGTTTGTACTATTGGAAAAACGGGGGTCTTATGCATGACGATAGTAAACTGGCCTTAGCGTTGTTAGTTTGCCTCCATCTCATCCATTGCTGTGTTTTGAGTCACATACAAATTACGTCAAGAGACCACTGCCCACATTGCTAGATCGACTCCACCGACATTGAGGTGGTACTCGATTGCAATGGAAACAAAACAAGACCGTGGCAAGTCGTGCCAAGTTGAGTCGACCCGCGCTGAGTAGGTACTAATGGAAACGCAGCATATGTCCATGCAGGGGGAGTTTCTAAAGTCAACAGAAGAGAAAATAATGCAAAGTTCTTCCTTCACCTCCATGTGGGTCCACCCTGTAGACAGGATCATACTGTGGATACAGTGTGTTCTGAAGATGAAACTTGGTGTACTGTAGCACCCGCTCTATGACGTCTTCTATGTAGACAGCCTTCGGCATGTGCGCTGAGGTCATAATGTTCAGAGCTGTCAGACAGGCATCTGCAGACTTTGTGACTCTCTCCATTATCAGGTCTCTCCAAAGTCTCTCCTCATCTTCAGCGTCATGGTCCTGTGGGTAAAAAGGAGAAGAATATGAACACTTTCTACATCAATAAACCACTGTTAGAATGAGCAAAGCTATTATGTATTTCAGGAAGAAATCTGTAGTATTTTTTATGATTGTCAGCCACTTGGGCATTATTATGTTTTGTTCGTGGTCTCTGTATAGATTTCTGCAATGCATCACTGCAGGGAGAAAAATACTCCAGATATTAGGTAATGCTGCAAAGAATAAGAAAAAGGGAGGAAGGGTACTCACATGGTTCATCATGGTGGTTAGCTTGGACCCATCCTGGATATTCTTTTCAAGGATGTTCAAAAGCTTCACCAGCTTGTCTGACGGGATCTGTAATAAGAACAGATGCTGTTATTTAGATCTACATCTGAAAAAGCATTACAAATTCACAACAGTCCAAATGAAATTTTTATATGAATCAATAAATAAATAGTATACAGTACCCTGCTGGAAATGCCCATGGCCTTAATCTTGGCAGACTCACTGCCCAGCTCATTCAGCTGGTGCTTACCAAGCAGCAATTCCTGAGGTATCTCATCATCATCTCCTGCTGGAAAACACAAACCAATCAATTAGGACTAAATCGTAATAAAATATAATAAGAAAACTGACATACCCACATTGACATTCTGAAAGAATGAAAGTCAGCTTTGATACTTACCCATAGTAGTGAAATCCACATCCTCCAGATTTTCCAGTATGTTGTCAATGCTTGCTAAGAACCTCTTGAATGTAGAAGAGTCCATCAGCTCTTCTTGGGTCAGCTTAGGTTCATAAGCTTTCCGTTTCTTCTGTTTCTCCTTCATCTTCATTTTTCTGGCAACTAAGTGAGAGAAGAAATTGTCCAGTGTTTGTTGTTTCATATTTGTGTGTGCCAAACAGCAAAACTGCCTCTTGAAAAGTCCATTATTTTCAGTAACAATATCTTTTCAAGTTTCTCACATCACATTGACCTGAGACTAACAAGCAAAATTAAGGACGCATTTCCTTTAATTCATTAGTCTGTATTTATTTTTTCTGTATATAAGCATACCAACACCACTACCGAATCAAATGTGGCACTTAGGTTTAAATCTGTACACCTAACAAATGCACAATAATCCCCTCTATTACAGTAACACACTTTTCAGAAGGAAAACAAAGATAATTTGAAGTACTAAAATACAGACTTTCGCTCATGCTCGGAGGCGGTGAATCTTCCTCAGATGAGTCTCGGTAGCGGCTCCCTGACCCTCGCCGGCTGTCTCTGTGCCCACTTTTCCGGTGATCCCCTGAACCCCGTCGCTCTCTCTCTTCAAACTCCCAGGCTCTGTCTTTGTCTCGGCGCTGCCGCTTCCTTGCAGCTGTAGAAATTTAACATAAAGAAATGAGGCCTAACATCTAAAAAATAAAACCCAATTTACAGCAATAAATGGATACATTAAAATAATGTTTGAATTTAAAAAAAAAAAAAAAAAAAACTCAAATCAAATAAACTTGCAAAAATTAGTCTGAAATAAGTTAGGATTAATTGATTAATTAAGTGACTCACACTCTCCATTTGCGTCATAGTCGTCATCGGAGCTGACCTCAGCATATTTTGGCCTCTCATTTACTGTGCTTCGTTTCCGCTTGTTCATCTTTACCCTTTCACATAAGGGCATGGTTGACTCGATTTCTGCCAGCAGCTCTGGAGGC
Source organism: Cichlasoma orientale (assembly GCA_034780415.1). Lineage (NCBI taxonomy): Eukaryota > Metazoa > Chordata > Actinopteri > Cichliformes > Cichlidae > Cichlasoma > Cichlasoma orientale. Next base: position 24,047 of record JAVDPK010022681.1, on the reverse strand, counting down.
AGCTCCTTCAGGACTGCTGGGTCCATACCACCTGAAAATTTGACAATATTTTACAATTATTAGCAAAATAATATTATTGTGTAGACTGAAAAAACAAAACTGTAAATATAATTTAAGGAACTGAGCATAACTGTCTGTCCTTACTTTTGCCAGACTTTCCCGAGGAGAGACGGTTCTTTCCAGATTTGCTGTGCCGAATGATCCTCTGGATCTGGTCAACTGATAGCTTTTTTAGAACCACCACGGGCTTGGGTCGCTTCTCAAAGTCCTGAACCAATCCCAGCCTCTCCAGTTTTACCTTTGGCTGGCCCCACATTTGACTTTCATTTGACCCACTGCCATCCTTATCACGATTGATCTGGGAGGGGAAAAATAAGATATGAGTTAAAAAAAAAAAAAAAAAATCTGGTATAGGCAAGTCCAAAAATCAATAAATTTCACACAGAAAACACGAGCTTCATCTACAGAACTCAAGTGTGAATAATGATTCAAACTGAAATGAGATTAGTGATTCTGATGTTAGTTTCCAGTGTCCTGATAGCAAAGCACAAAGAGATCTTCCACTGTTTTGTCAATGCACGCCTTAATTTGTAGAGCATGCCATGAACACTGAGGGCTGATCGCAAACACCCACTGCCACTTGAAACGACCAGCCAAAATTTAGGATGTAAATTTGGATGTTCCCACTTGTATTGTGCTCTCAGTGCAACAGGTAATTTGTGCTAAATGTACTAAGTGAAACCTAGGCGTGAGCACGCAGCTGACTGATACAAGCACTGTAACCAGCTAGAAAATGCTAGCAACATTCTTTTTATTGTAACAAGTAACATTCATTCAGTCACCATACCCCTCTTGATCTTCAATGTAATGTTAAGAATCTGGGCATAAAATTTCTTACAATATGATTTAATCCCACTCACATTCAGCTGAGGACAGGCATAACTCCTTAGTCAACACTGCATTGGCAGCATTCTCTACACTACCAAAGACAGACATGCTAAGTACTACTAAGAACTTCCAGATGGCTACTCACTACAGAACCACTGGTGTAGTCCAGCCCCACCTCCAAAACTAGTCTTGCTTCTGCCCTAACCCTAACCACAGAGAGCTCTACAGTGAGAACCACTTGTACAGAAGACTCATGTCTGCAATACAAGAAAAATGTATAATTTTTTTTAAAGAAATTATACAAAATCTATGCTAAAATATTAGGTCAGCACACTTTACCCTGGTGTAGGTATGTAAGAGTGCATCAAACTCTCTTGTAAATGAGACTTTAAGTCTCAAGAGACTTTTTACCTGTATAAATAAAGGATTAATAACATGGGTGGATGTAGCATCATCAACCACTGTGTTGACAACTAATATGGAAACCTGACTATAAGGAAAACAATTACTTTTACCAGCCCAGATTTTAGGGGTACTGAAAGTGCTCAAAGAAATTATTTACCTGCATGCCACATCCAAAAAGAAAAAAAACCCACAGTGGAAGATTTCTTTAACATGCTTGCTTTCATTTATACATCAGCAACATAAACCAAAATAATTTCTTCTACTTTTTCTACTTTAACAGATAGTTAACTGTGAGTTAATGTGTTAAAGGAATTTAAAGACCAACACCAGGAATAAAAAGGGATTACAAATGGGAAACCAAAACCAAAAGAGTGTACAATGGTATGATTTGGTTTTGTGAGATTGCAGGCAGTGACAGCTGAATGACTGGTAGGTGGGTAGATATGGGATTTGGGTCAGCCCAGATCACCTTAGGGATCTGGAAGTTCTTCAGTGCGCCACTATGCCCTCCCAGAAGCTGAGCAGGGAAAGAATCTGGAAGTTTAGCACCAGAAGCTGACGAGGGCAGTTTGGAACCATCTTGTCTACTGCTGCTCCGACCAGGCTCTCCAGTGGAGGAAGCCCGGAAACCAGACCTATCCCGATCACTTCGGGAGCGAGAGTCAGGGGACCGTCTGTCTCGGCCACCGGTCTCACTCCGATGCCTTCTATCCCTGTCTGACTCGCGGTCCCTGTCTCGTCCGTGTTCCCCTCGGTTTGATGACTTTGGCATTTCTCCACGTCTGTCTGAGGACTTCTCATCATGTCTGTGCTTTGAGGACTCCCGACCTTCTCTCCTGCTGTCATGCTTATCGACCCTGTTCTTGATGACTTCCGGTCGTCCATCTGGTTTCAATCGCAAAACTGTGTCAGAACCCTCCACAGCAGCTTGTCCACTAGCTTGTTCTTCAGGCCAGCGTTGGGCCTCAAGGGCTGGGACAGGGGCAGCCAGACAGGGGTCGAGCTGACCATCAGCTCGGCCTGCCTGCTGGAGGTCGATGCTCACCATGAGGGGAGGGCGGCTGGCACCGTTCCCAGCTGCAGTGGCCTCTTGCGGAGTCAGTTTGCCAGCATTGCCCCCTCCTGTTGATCCACTGCCTGGGGCACCTGTGGGCCCACCTGGTCCCCCTGCACCTGGCTCCAAGGGAAAGGAGTCCTGCTTTCTTTTCTTCAGTGGCTTGTCTGTAAAGAGAAAGACAATTAAACTTAAATGTCATGAAAAGATGCTTTTAGTTAAAAGCACAAAGTTTTAAGCTGTATAGTTATATATAAACATTAATTCTATACTGATTTATCCAGCATACCTTTATCTTGCACCTCCTTGGAGCACTTCTCACTAGCAGCCTCTCGTTCTATCCTTTCAATTTCAGCAAGTGCATCCAGCTCTGCCTCATCATAAGGGGAACTGGGAGGCTGAAGTCCACTGGCACCACCTACTTGCTGGGAGAGCTGAGACTGCTGCAGTCGAGCTCCCAGATTTTGCTGGAGAACAGGAACCTGCTGAAAGCCCAGTTCTGCCTCTATATTATCCGAGTTCTGATCCATGCCCGGCATAACGTCACCTGCGATATTAACAGAAACACTTTACATGGTTACATTTGAACGGGTTGGCGGTTTTCCAGTTATTCAGTAGTACAAGGAAGACCAACAGAAAGATGTAACTTAGTGTACCTTTTTAGCACTGATAGCAGATCAAATAGCTATGGAACTGATTGAGCGAAAACAAGATCTCACCTGGGGGATCCGACTCATTTGACTTGACCCTGGACAGCTTGAGGGTGAGTTTTGTTGAGTCCTTGTTTGGAGAGCTAACAATATCATACATATCTTTCTCCTCTTTTACTGTTGGGACTTTCTTTCTTTGCTGGAGCTGCTGTTTCTGGTCAGGCACTCCTTCTCTTGGTGAGGGTGCATATGGAGGTGGAGACTGGAGAATCAGCGAGGGACGAGAACCCGCTGTGAAGAAGCAATACCGGGCACATAAGAGTAGTGAGAAAACGTTTTCTTCAAAAGGCGTGCAACTACAAAAATCCAGACACAGCTCTCCAATGACTGCTGACAATACCAATGAGGGATAGCCTCAAAGGATTATATAAGTGCTTATAGCAGTTTTTCCCTTAATGAAGAAAAGGTAGGCAAGGTATATGCACTGTAGTGCCCCTTTTCCATGTCTAGTGTCCTTACGTTTGGGCGTTCCTTCACTGCTGGCTGGGGAGCAGCCTGACTGTGGAGACCTCAAAGGAAAAGACGGATTCCTCATGGCAGAATCGCCCTCCTGCAAAACAGAGACAATACAAATGTAAGCTATCAACTTTCAACATTGCTTTCAATTATATTAACACTGGAGACCTTATCAAATAGTATTTGGCAAATAAACTCCCTAAAAAATAAAATTAAAATTTTAGAACCCTACGACTTAAATTTGCACCAAAATACCAGAGCAGAACCTTTTTGCCAGGATTTCCTTCGGTTGTTGAATACCGAGTTTCAGTACCCAACCCTAGTGGCAAACATATAATGTTTTTAATTATACATTAAATTACCTCATTTCCCAGTCGATGTACAATGTTCAGGTAGTCTTCAGTACCATGTCTGTCTGAGTGGTGGTTGGCGGTATTGGCCATCTGCCCTGTTACTTTGCCCTCGTGGATATTTCTTATCCCACCTGGAACCATGGGACTGGCCACTGACACTAACAGAAAAAAAAATTATTTTAAATTATCCATTAGTAGGCAAATACAAACATTGCTGATCAAAACAAAATAAATAAAATGGTTTCTTTTGAATTGGGGGTGTACCCAAGAATTGCTGATAAAATAAAGCAGGTATGAGCAGGGATTTTTTTTTTTAAGAAATGTTTAAGAATTCTTCAAAGAGGTTTCATGAGGCAAAAATAATAAGCAAGCCGATAATTTCAACCATCGGGACTATAAAAAAAAAATTTAATCTGAAGCTTTCATATACAAACACCCATCAGTTACACGATTACATATGAATGTGTATAACTCATGATTTTGTTACAATGAAATGGGGAACCTTCAGTTCTGGCTTTCAGCCCCCCCCCCGCCCCCCTTTGTAATAGCACTCCCCAACAACTTCCTCCCCAAGGAAGACAATGTACCCCACCACACCATAAATACTGCTCAAGTATGCCTTAAAGAAGATGAATAAAAGCCCAGAGCATAGACCAAGAAGTCAAACTACCAAGAACCCAATCTGGATGCACCAGAATACAGCTGATCCACAGAGCACACAAACCACAGGGGCCAACAATTTGGTGTCAAAAACTAGGATGCCCAGAGGTCCAATGTTCATGCCCAGATGTGTCAGAGCTATTTCAGCAGTACAAGGAAGACTAACAACATTATACACACAATTTACATTTGTGGCTAATAGGTGCATAATCAACATTTATGTTGGCTTTTAGCTGATCTTTGAGTAACAGAATACACCGTTAAAACACACCTGTGCAGAATTAATCAAAGGAGTATATTTGAATACACCAGTAAAGGCGTTGTAGATAAAAAACAAATCTTTAAACAAGTATATTTAACTGTAGCAGCCACACTATCTGATGTGTTTTAAACTTAATTGTACATTTGATTTATGTGTGAAGAGTATGAATTTTCAAAGCGATGCTGATAATGCAAACCAGAGGAAGCCGTTTCCAGAAGACAACGCCTAAGAATATGGCCTGACATAACAGATATAAATTCATTTTCCAATTTATGTATTGCTAACAAAATCAAACAAAGATACTATTATGTCAGAGACTCAAAGTCACAAGTTTAATATCAGGGGCCATAAATGATACACTAATATATATATAATCCATACTTGTAAGAGCTCTGTGTCTTCCATGCATGCATATTAACCTCAAACACTGATTCTCACCTTGTTGAATCTGTTGGTGTTGGTTATAGCTGGGTGGTTGTTGGTGGGAATACTGCTGTATGTAACCTGTGGCAGGGCTCTGAGGAGTGTATGGGCTGGGTACTGGACTGTTCTGCTGGCCCATGTACCGGCCACTGGAACCTGTCTGAGGTGCCACAAACCGGCTAGAACAGACAAAAGGGAAGGACAAGGTGAGCAAACAAAAAGAAAAAACACTGCATAAACAAAATCAAACAAATAGAATTATTTAAATTCAAAGATAATGTGTCTGGTTTTATACACTTACATATAATGAACATTTAAATTGGCATAGTTTTTGAAGTTGTATTAAATTAATTTCAGTCTGCAGCCAAACGCACCTTGATGGATTGGGAGAAATCGCAGCTGGCTGGAAGTTTGCAGACTGGGCAGGGCTATGCATGGAATTTTGGGTGATCTTGAAAGGTGGTACCATTGGCTGCTGCATGACAGCTATTTAGAAAGAAAATTGAAATGGATTACTTAAAAAAAAAAAAAATAAAAAAAAATAAAAAAAGCACAACGCTTGACTTGTTCTATAGTTTTTATATTGGTAACAAAACAGAATAACTTAATGTGCAACAGGTGATTGTGTCCATACTTTTCTCCCTGAAAATGCCAGGGTTCCTGGCCAGCATGGTCTGCAGCAACACTGGTGCATCTCCCTCTGGCTCATCGCTTCCCAGGTTGTCCTTCAGCTCTCTGAACACACAAACATAGGTCACATCATAAAACAGCAGGACATATTAGGCAGGTGTCAAACTGAATATCAAAACTAGAAAAAAAATATTAAATACATTTAAATAATTAAACAATAATTTAAATATAAATAAAAGTTTTGAAAGATCTATAAAGCATTCAATTCAGGGTGAAGAAATGCAGTAACAGCCAGTACACCATTAGCTTTTTTCACCGTTTCTAACTGATTGCCCACTTACATTAGTGAGGTGAACAAAATATTGGAAAAAAATCTCAGTAAAATGCAGTCCAGTACACCACCAACAACTACCTTAATAACAAAGCAGAATTTTCATCCTCCTGTCAATGTCAACAGTAAAAAAAAAAAAAAAAAAAAACAGGCTATTGCAGGGCTAACACAGAAAGATGGACACCCATTCACACTCGCATTCACACCTATGGCCAATTTAGATTCACCAATTGACGTAACATGAATGTCTTTGGACTGTGGGAGGAAACTGAAACATCTGGAAAGAAACTATATAGGATTCAACTATAAATAATGTTAATATTAAATACACTGCACTTATATGTAGTATTAGTACCTAGCAAAGTTTCCCGCAGTGGAAGCATTAACATTCATTGCAGCATCAATGCTGAGTCTTTCATCTCTCCATTTCATTAAAAATTAATCTTTTATGGTTTAATTAGTAAAAGAATTAAGCAATGTCACTCCATCTCTTCTGTTTTTACTCCTTTTTTACTAATCAGTTTTAAAGCCAAGTTATTCTGAAGACTGAGCTTTAATATCCAAATATATCCATGCAAACATGTTGTCTCCCATTTTTGAGCTGAGTTTGTATCCTTGTTCATCAAGATACCATTTTGCCTTGCAGACATGGTTACTTATATACTCACATGTGTTCTGTGGAGACCTGGTTCAGGCCATGGGCTAGCTGGGAGGCCAGATTCTCATCCCGGCAGCCCAGTAGGCATGCAACTTCCTCCGCAATCCTCCCATTGTATAGGAGGCTCTTAGTGGTGGTGGCAGGTAGAGGAGAAGGGAGGGGAAGCTGGTTCAACACTGAGACAAGAAGAGTTTTCAGAAAGGACACATTTTAGGAGTGGGAAAAAAAAGATGAGTACGAGGCAACGAGGCGGACAGAGTGAGAAAGTGTGAGCAATATGGGACACAGTCTCAAAAGTTGAGAGAAGAAGGTAAGCAAAGCAAAAAACAGTGCATGTAATCACAATTGCAAATTTGCATCTGTTCAGACAGAATACTTCAGCTTGCCATTTAACACTGGAAGACAACATGCAACCAAACTGTGAAAACTTGTGTTTGTAACATAACTATGTGACACTCACAGTCTGTGAGGCTAGCGATCCCAGCAAGAGTGGTGATGGGAACATGAGGCATATCCCCATTCATGCTGAAGGTGAGGGTGGGGGAGTGTGTTGATACACAGGTAGATCAGGGGGTCGATGGACGACACCCGTCCTCACATCTCCTGGCACCTAGGAGAGAGGGAGATTATTAAGAGAAAGACAAAAACAGCAGTACAGAATTTCAAAATGAGTTACGGGTTATATAAATGTATAAAAAGAAATGAATAAAATTAAAAACAACATAATTATTCATATTTTTTAAACATACCAGAAAAACACAGACTCAAATAAATAAAATAAACATTTGCTGTATATTCTCTGTCTGCCTTTATAATGACGTTGGTTTCATGTGGTAATGGTGTGTGCTGTAATAAATGCCTATCAAAATATAACGCTGTGTTCTTTACTGCTTATTCAATTACGATATCACCCTTGTCATTCAGCTAGTACAAGCGCAGGTTAAATGTGTTACTCAAGAAATGTTCCACAGATACAAAAGCACAGAGAACTGAATCCTGAGGAATGTACCACAAGGCGTGATTAATAGGTTAGCGGGTTATGTTGAGCATGCAGCCAGTTTCCAATGTCACAAAGGTGGCTTGCTTCAAATATGACTAATTGTACACATAATCTCTCAATTTTATATTCAAAGTTTCTGATTAAAATTGGTTGCAACAAGTGCCATCCTTTCACTGACGGTATGTTATATATGCAAAACCGCTGAGCCACTCATTGTAATGCCACTGTACAAAGCCAAGCAGTTACAGTAGCACAAACTGTATGAATCACAAACCGGCAAGCATTCAGCCAGTGACGCAGAAAATGCATAAACATGTTTTTATTGCTGATTTTCAATCCACTATTATTTATTACAGAGACAGTTTAAACCATAAAATTAATTACACTTTAACACGGTCAAAAATTAAAGTTCTTTCCACTTTGCCCTCTACCTTAAAATAGAACAGTGTCAGACCTAAATGCACTTCCTGAGAATCATGGTAAATATAAACTTAATTTTTAAGTTTAAAAGCTTTAATGTGGAGGTGTTACTTCAGAACAAAAAGGAGCTTTGGGCATGCACTGAGTGCTAAAATAAGCATATTTAGTTGGATATTCTTCTCTCGTCTTATTTGCAAATTGTGGTGACTGGAAAATCAACACTGCCAAACTGTAGTTTGTGGCAATTTTGATTTTTCTTCATATTGCTCTATTGGTCCATTTTGTGCAGAATAAAAGTGGTATGGCACGTCAATATCCTTTGCTTATGGAAACATGTGCAGAGTCAGATTAAGAAAGTCTGATTTACAGAAACATTTTTAAAAAGTTGCCAGACACCACTGGGATATCCATAACTTTGTGTGTGTGTGTGTGTGTGTGTGTGTGTCAGCTAATGCAGAAAAAGCTTGTAGTGTTGTTGAACTTTGTTGTTAGCCCTCAAGTTGCAAGGTTACAGATCAACTGACTGCTAAATGATAAAGACACACTTCCATCATATAAAAAATATACTACATGCAAGCAACAGTACAATGAATGGTTTTGATTATTGTTCATTAGTCTGTATGCTAAATAATGGTTAATCTAAGCAATTTAAATAAGGGGCTCTCAGAACTTTTGGGGTAGGGAACAACTTAGCATGGAAAAAAAAAATTCCATGGACCCCCTCATAATACTAACACTGACTGAGCTGAGCTGAGCTGACTAGGGCATAGTGCTTTTTGAGCAAAAAACAGGTGGACTGACAAAGGTATTTCTACATGCTCAACAACTTGCTAGCTGGCTAAAAAAGGACTGTGAACAAATATTCTAAATCTGGTTATATAGGTGTATACTTTAAATATTACACATCTGATTGTGAAAAATTAAGTCAACTGTTCTTGTGTGCTGCCAGCACCTCTCTTGTCTCCCAAGTGTGACAGAAAATGAAGCTGGATTTCCACTAGAAAAGTTGTTAGAACTGCTGGAGGTTACTGGGGCATTATCCACCTGCAACACCACATATTGTGTGTGTCAAACAGCTGTGTGACAACGGCCTAGGTGCAGCTCTTGCTGCTTCAGACTTCTTACACACTTTTGGTGCAAGGTGAGAGAGCAGGAGCAGAAAATGATTTAGCCTGCTGTAACTGGATAAGATAAGGAGTTGCTTATACACAACCAAACACAAATAGTGTTAAGTTGTAACATTTGTCTAGTACTGTTGTCTTTTTTTTTTTTTAACTTCAAAATTTTTTCTACTTATATTAACTTCTTCAGGCTGTTAACATAGTTATAAATAATGCTTACCTGTAATTAAAAAGTTTAGTGGTTGTAGCATCTGCAATTTTGACAGCTCTATGGTTAATAATAAATTATACACTAGCAGGAAGGGTTAATATAAATAAATAGAAATATAACATGGGAGATAGTAGTGGACATAGAATGTCCACTACTGGTCCCCAACTGTAAATATGCAGCCCATGCTTGTTAATGACACAGAACATTATTATTATATATAGCGCATTATCTTGGACCACTTGGCTATGGTTAATCGACCCCACTTTGAGAACCACTTCTTTAAATGACATGTCATTTTACTCACATCTCTCCTAACCGCAAGATATACAATGTATACACAAACCATCTCTGCATGGAAAATAATGAAGAACAGTCGTGAAAACAATAGCATAATGCTAAAGTTATATTATTTCAAAAGCTTGCCTTACTCAAGAGAAGGACTAACACTGATATGGAATGACTAACCCTCCAGCATGTTTTTAAATACTAAAAAGCCCCATCATTATGTACTCCAGTAAATAGGCCACAACAATTTTGAATACAGAAAACAATGTGAACCTGAATAGGGATTCATCTTGTGTTACTACCAACTTCACTAATTTTAAACCATATGGTTCTTAGGTCACAGCTTACCATGAAAGACCTTGAAAAACTGGGGCCCTTTCATGGATTTAAATACCTTTGCTTGTTAGAGATCTTTTACCTCTGACAAATCTTGTACAGGGGGTTCACACAAAAGCAAAGAAGAAAGCCCGCTGTAATCTTTAAAGCACATCTAATCACAGCCCATGTTTCATGTCCTCACGACATGATTACATGCACTATATTTACAATAAAGACAGTAAATAATGACATTGCTAATAAAGAAGTCAAGTGGCTTAAACTTTTGTGAATTGATACCTTTTTGACGAACTCTGTGCAGTCTCTTGTGGACTCAATGACATTTCAGATAAAAAGTCCTATGCCTTCAGTCTGCTGAAAGAGAAGATAGTTATGCATCAGACTCTGTGACATAAAACTGCATTTTATTCTTCATTGTAATGACTTCAAAATAAGTTCTGCCTACAGTCAGCCACTGAAGCTAATCCAAAGCAGTAAAATAAGGCCAGCAGTGCATTATTATTTTGCTATGAACATGTTCTTATTGCTACATTATGTGCAAATTGGAATGAAAAGTGTGTGGCACTGACCTCTAAGAAAATGCAACAAGTTTTGATCAACTTCTGCACATGACTGAAGCCATGCGAATATGTAAACAACATATTGCAACCGTACAAGAACTGGAAGGGAGCGATCATTTATAGGCCAAACCTATTGTGCGCGGCAAAACTGTTGCAGGACACCCACAGACGGATACTGTAAACATTGCATTAGCACGCGGTAACGCTAGCATGCTCAGTGGTAGTGTGGTTTCCCTCTGTATGCAGGGGCTTGGCTGACAGCTGTGAGACTGACAGGCAGGAGGCAGCACAAAGGAACAGATGCACTGTGATGGTGGCGGTAGTAGTGGGGGCTACATCCTCCAGAAACCAGCAGCCACCGTACATATTCTGCACACTGGCTAATTGGAGAAAGCAACGAAACTGTACTCGCTGGAGTCAAGTAAAAATCTGACAACATGCCTACCAAACTCAAACACTAAAGTAAGGAATTGCTAGGGCAGCGTATCGTTTTTGCTCGAACCGTGGTCAAAACATTTCAGAGCAGGTTCGCCACCAAAACCAACACCAGCCCTGCCAAAGGCTCCAATAATCCAAAACACAGCCTAAGGTGTCAAGCAGCATTAATAAAAGCAGCTTAAAAGTTAGCTGATGTGCAGTTAATATTAGTATCAATTTCAATGTTTATCTTAGCCTAACCTAACTGCAAGCGGCAGCTCGCTACTTGCGAACAAAACCCTTCCCTTCCAGTGCCAAGAAGTTGACTGTCTGGATCGTTCAAGCTAAGCCTGAAGCTAGTGTTACCACTCAGTATAGCAGCTAAGATGAGTAACGCTAACTGCCCAACATTCGCTAACAACAATAGTCGTGTTTTAATAGCTAGCCAGTTATGCTAACTAGCTATAAATGTTGTAAGTTAGCTCCTAACACTGCTCCTCGTTCAAATAAACGGAAGGCAATGCAAATAATACAAGGAAGCGCTACTCAGGGTTAATGAATTTTTTTCAGCAAATTTCCATTTTGTTCGGGGGGGAAAAGGCGATATGTTTGTAAACAGACGCAAAGAAAATGGCACAGACTCTTAATTCTGTGGCAACGGCCCAATCCTCGGGCTCGACAAATGACATCCAGTCGAGGCCGTGCGCCTCGGTACAGCAAAAACACACCTAAGCTAGCCTGGCTGGCTAGTTCGCTAGCTTCCGTTCCCTCCCGGTCAACGATTAACGACGCCGTAGGTGGTCCCACGGCGGAACATTTATCAATGTTATTGATAATAATCGGAATTTTAAAAGTAAGATTTAAAATACAGATGTGTGATTATATTTACCTTCGGATGTTGCGTTCAAAGGGAGGGGAATGTTTTAGCTTGGTTTGTGTCCGTGTCCGTATCTCTAGCTCCCCCTTTCTTCTCTCTCGCAGCTCCTCCAGAAGGAACTCTACAGGCTTGCCAGCTAGCTGATGAGCTAGCCTGCTAGCTATCAACAATAATCCGGGTCGGGCTGATTCGTTCTTCTTCCGTCACTCAAGGGTGAATATTTCAGCGTACAATCATGGGGAAACATTCGTTCTTCGGAGTTTCAGTCGGTCTGCGCCGACATAACCAATGAATGCAGCCAATTTCGACAGTAAATGAGAAATATGACGATTGTTGCGATCATCAAGAGGCTCTCCTCTCGTAGAACAAAATGCCGACCGGAAGTTCTGCCGTCTGACTGACCAAAGATCTCAGGAGTGACTCCCTCCATCGGCGCCAAACAAAATGCCATGCGACGTTTCATATTTTAGCCCCTAGGGAGCGCTGTAAGACAATTTTATCTCAAATGGCCTGTTTACAGTAATTGTAAATTCTGGATTATAAACGAATTATTAATTCATTTCTGGAGAATAAACAGGCGATGGAATTACCACAAATAAATATCAGTATATTTCCCTTTTTTGTACAGCACAGCCATGGGTGGCTTACGGTAGCCTGTGTGTTAAAATGCCATATAACACATTTTTAAAGTGCACCTGTTCATGACAATATGTTTGTGATGTGTTTAAAAGTGTAATTATTACTACATTAACATAACAAGCAGCAATTAATTGCCATGGGAGATTAAGTTGGAGCTCATTTTAAATTCTAAAATAGAACAATTATTATTTTAAAGCTATGAAGTTTAGTGGGGGAAAATACTCGAATTGTACGTGACACATTTTTAAAAGAGGGGCCTTGCCTTGCTCCCCCATTCATACATGTGTTTTTTGTTTCTTTTTTCTTTTTCTTTTTTTGAGTTTCAAAGTACATCAGGATGGGAGGCATGTTAATTGATAAAATATCTGTTTAATCTACTCATCAAAATCTTTACCAAGATAAATGCACCTTGACATTGTTTATTTAACAAAAACTAATCCAAAATGGAGAAGCAGTGCGAGTACATTCTATAGCTTGTAGAACTACCTGCAGCAACAATAACTTGACATAATAATTTTCTGTATAACTGTGTGAATTTTTGCCTGCTCTCATTTACAACATATCTTCAGTTCATTCATTTCATTGAGGTTTGTGGGTATACATTTATGCACAGATGTCTTAAGGTCCCTCCACAGCATTTCAGTTGGGTTGATGTCTGAACTTTGACTGGACGTCTGCAATTTTTATTTTTAGCCATTCTGTTGTAGATTTGCTGCTGTGCTAAGGATCATTGTCCTGTTACTGTGAGAGAGATGGTCTCACATCTGACTCTAAAGTACTTTGATATACAGAGGGGTTCATGGTTAGGTCAGTGACTGCAAGATGCCCAGGCCCTGTGGCTGCAAAACAAGCTGAAATCATCACCCCTCCACCACCATGCTTGACAGTTTATATGCGGTGTTTGTGCTGACATGCTGTGATTTGTTTTCACCAAACTGGGTGCTGTGCATTATGGCCAAACATCTCCACTTTGGTCTCATCTGTCCAAAGGACATTGTTTCAGAAGTCTTATGGTTTGCTCAGATGCATCTTTGGAAACCTGTTCCTTTTTAGAGAGAACGGGTTTTCTCCTCTCAAACCTACCAAACAAACCATACATGTTCAGTTGTTTTTCTAATTACTCTGTCATGAACTTTAACATTTAACATGCTAACTGAGGCCTGAAGAGTCTGAGATGTAGCTCTGGGTATTTTGCACAATCTGACCTTGGGGTCACTTTGTTGGGACGTCCATTCCTGTCTTGTTTTTCACTTCTGAGTAATCTCTCTCACTGTAGAAGGATAGACTTCAGATTGTTTGGAAATGGCCTTATAACTCTTCTCAGATTGATGGGCAGCAGCAACAATTGCTCCTGTAAGATCACTGCTGATCTCTTCCTTCCTTGGCATCGTGTTAACACCCACCTGAATGCTCCACACCAGCAAACTGACAAAACCTCTGCTGCTGTAGAGGTGATCACACTTGCTGATGACCAATTAACCAAGTTCACTTGATTAGCAGCTCCAGGCTGGTACTTTCCCTCTTAATTCTTATAGAAGCTGTAAGGGTGTATTTAAGTTTTCAGACCTTGCTTCTGCATTTTGGCTTTTTTATTATTATTATTATTAAATAAATAATGACATTGTAATTATGTCATGTTTTGTCGTGATTTTTTAAAACTATGTCCTTATACATAAAATATTAGAACTGAAACAAGGTGTGCTTTCCTTTTCACATGACTGAATGAATACTTCTCAGGAAGTCCCAACAGTATGTTTACAACCGTTAAACAAGGATTTAAAAGATTTATAGTCTGTGGATTCTGAAAATCCACAGACTATTTGGTATTTTTGATGATCACGATAAAACAATAAACACACAACCAATGATTTTATTTTTTATTCAAAAAAATCCATGCAAGATAAAACTACAACTATCATTACGTCTTCTGCGTGTGTGTGTGTGCGTGTGTGTGTGTGTGTGCGTGTGTGCGTGTATGTGTGTGCGCGCACGTACCTGTGAATTAAAGAGAAACAATCATATTGAGAGAGACACCAGCAACTGTAAACAAATGATCTATTCATTTTCCTCAAGTGTGTAAAGGAGAACATTTGGTCCTTTGATCAGGCACCTTTTGCATTGTAAGGGGACCTAGAGGGATTGTTAGTCCGATAAGAGCATGGCTACAGCATCTTTACATTTACAATCCTCAAGTAACCTTTTGCCATTTCAATCTACAATTAATTTACACATTTATCTACATTTGCCTATACAATTACATTATATTCAGAAGACTCTTTTATACAAAGCAGCTACTATGTATTGTTTTTGTCATATATATTGAATTAGTTCAAATGCAAAGCTAAACTAAAAGAATGAAATGAATGTTAGATCTCTATTAAATCAAAGGAAATAAGTACAAAATTTAATTTTCTAGAGCAAGCTGAATTTAAAAAAAAGTTAATTTTAATATTTTCTAGCGAAATATGAAAATTTGACATCAAACCTACCACTTAACTAATTTCTTGTAACAAATATTTCGCAGCAAGCAGATTTGCTTCAGCTAAATATTTTTTTTAGTTCAAAGGGACCAACTCACAGTTACCATTAGACATTATTACTATCTTTCTATTGAAACAGCACTGTGTTGTGTTGGTTGCTGTCAAACTGTTGAGAAATTTGGAAAACCGTCTTTTTTTTGGTAAAAATCTAATGAATTAAAGTTCTAATCTGCAGCGAAGCAGATTTAAAGGGAAAAAATAGCTGAGTAGTTTTGGTATGTCACTATTTATGATTGTAGTGATTGGTTTAAGGAGTTGGTTTGTAATAAAAAACAAACAAACAAACAAAAAAAACAAAAAACAAACCAAAAAAAATGCATTCTTAGAGCTTGCACATATTGCTTTGGACAGATAAGGGAGGGGTGCATGCGTGACTTATAGCAGATTATATCATTCATTCAGCTGAAATCTGTACAATGATAATTAAAAAAAATAAAGCCATAAATGACTGCACAGAAGTTTGTAATAGCCCTTTTTCCTCCATATAATTTGAAAGAAGTTGGCCACTCAGTCCATGTGCATATGATGTCGTTCTCCACTTCACATATATGTCTCATATACAAAACCACAAAAAAAAAAAAAAAAATTAAATTAAAGCCAGAAAATATGTGTGCAAGTACTGGGCTGCTTCACTGTGGCTTTAAGACTTACAGTAATACTGGCCTCTAGTGGGTAAGGTTAGTCATCACAGTTCTGGGACAAGTTGGATAACACGCACACCACGGACCACTGGGCTCTGTTTTTCATTCTTAATAGCAAACAGCTGCCACCCTATGGCATTGCATAAAGTACTGTTAGAAATAGCACAAAGCTGCTAATCACTTCAAGTCTGTGGAGTGCGAGGGAAGCCTCACACATTAGTGAAACTCACTTGGCTGAAATATATTCTAGCTGTAAATCAGTTTAATCATACAATCTCATGAGATGAAAACTTTAAAATTCAAAAAGACTTTGAGAGTTGAAAATGTGGTTCAAAGCAGCAGAGTAAATTTAATCCTGCCCCTACATCTTGGTCTCGCTGTTGACAGGGTGCTCATTTTCATACTCATTCTCCTGGCCAATGAGGTGGTATGGCTTCTTGTCTGCCTCCTCCACTACTGCGTTGCCCACCTCGGGGTCTTTGGTCTGCAACTCATGGCGAGACAGGTGTTCCACTATGCCTGCGCCAATGGAGTCTCCAAGTACATTAGTGGTGGTGCGCAACCGGTCCCTGAGGAAAAACAGGTGAGGGCAGGAGGATGAAACGAGAGAGGACAAACCGAAGCAAGACATGACAAAATATGCAAAACTTAACAAACATAAACTGAATACATCTGAAATTCAAGCCATGATGTGTTTATATATATGAAAAAATATCACTAGAAAACTAAAAGCAGAGTTTTTTTTTTAGGCTGTTTGCACACCGCACAAACACAGCCAGTAGATTGGGGGGGGGGGGGGGGGGGGGGTTCCACAT
>JAVDPK010022679.1:0-31194 GCA_034780415.1 Cichlasoma orientale | reverse complement strand
GGGCCGACATCATATTAAACCCTATGGATTAAGAATGGGATGTCACTCAAGTTCATATGCGTGTGAAGGCAGACGAGTGAATACTTTTGGCAATATAGCCAAAAAAAAATTTCCAACACGTAATTTCATCCAAAACATATAAAATACACAATGGAGTTCATTAGTACATAAGACTATATCACTGTAAAAGCACAGTTATATATTAGAAATTATATTTCAAATCAACATAAATTATTTACTATCTAAATAATGTAGTTTTAAGAAGGTCTTATAGTTGCTGCACTTTAGCTCTCTGGGGCTACAGCTTTGATCTTGATGTGTATGCCATTGAGTGAGCGGAGAACCAGTCGAGGAACTATCTTCGGTTTCATAGTGGGCTCCTCTATGAGCTGGTATCGCTTCAGTGCCATGGCTGTCACCACTTTCATCTCATTCATAGCAAAGTTCTGACCAATGCAGTTTCTGAGGGAGGACAACATAAAAGAAATATACAAGAGGATTTTCTAAAGACCTAAACAATGAGATAAGAAAAAATGATTCTGAGAATAGGACATGCAGACAAACCTTGGCCCAGCTGAGAAGGGCACAAAAGCATGAGGGGATCTCTTGGAAATGTTCTCTGGTAGAAAACGCAGAGGGTCAAAGACCTGAGACAATGCAAGACAAATAAAGACATCAGTGTTCTGTGAATTACATCATTTCTAAACCTCATCTCTTCATTTGTCCAGAGAAAAGTGCACCCTGACATACATAAAATGGTAAGTGATTAAACCAGCTTTTATGAGTACTAAGGTCCATGTTGATAACAGGGATCTGCCCACCTAAGCAAACACAACACTAGTGTGTCATTTAATGACTGTATTTTCAGTTATTTGACATACTCTATGTAGCCTTATGAGTAGAGTGCTGACAGACTTCATCATTTTATTTAATGATTAATCCTACTGATGATGTATAAAGATGTAAAATGATCTGGACTTACATTAGGGTTTTCCCAGACAGAAGCATTCCTGTGAATTCCATACACACTTATTCCAACAAAAGAACCTACAAATTGAAAGAAATGTGCACACGGTTTGTTATTATGAAAGGTGTGTGGAGTCGAATATCGAGGTGTTTTAAGTGCAGTTGGCACAGGTGTATAAAATTGAGCACCTAGCTATACAGTCTGCCTTTACAAACATTTGTAAAAGAATAAGTCATTCTAAAAAAGCTCACTGAATTCGAGACAACACATCAATTTGTAAAATTTCTTCCCTTTTAAATATTCATGATTAACTGTAAGTGAACTATTCAATTCAATTGTATTTATATAGCGCCAAATCACAACAAACAGTTGCCTCAAGGTGCTTTATATTGTAAGGTAAAGACCCTACAATAATTACTGCAAAGTCGTGGTGTTTAGGAACCACAGCGACTCAGCCATGAAGTAGCAGACCAGTAACAGAGTGGGTTTGTGGGGTGCTGAGGTGCATAGTGCATAAAAGTCACCAACGCTCTGCTGACTTGACAACTGCAGCATTCCAAAACTCCTCTGGCATTAACATCAGCACAAAAACTCTGTGCCGGGAACTTCATGGCACAGGTTTCCATGGCCAAACAGCTCCTGTAGGTGTAATGTGTAAGTGGCCCGGTACGTTTTGTCCACATACTGTATATATTTTAGTTTAAGAAATTTATACTAGCTGATAAAAACGATACTGTACGTAATAATGCAATCAAATGGTTGTAACAATGTAACCTTGCAGAATAAGAATAAACTAAGTACTAAATCAATACAGTAGTTTACATGGTCCTTTCTAGAAATTACTATAAAGAAAAGCCAGTTAATATTTCATGTTTACCCTGTGAAATGAAACATTTCCAAACACAATAATAAGTAAAGACATTTTCTGTTTACTCTTTTTATAATAACTACAGACTAATATCACTGACCTGCAGGTACAGTCCTTCCATCAAAAAAGGTTACAGGTTTGGTGGTTCTTCTGGCAATTCCTGGTACAGGGGGATAAAGGCGAAGGGCTTCTTTTATGCACATTGTAGTGTATGGGATTTTACTGAGATCCTCCCTTAAAATAAGACAGACAGTGCAGTGTTAGTGAAGTCAACAAACAATAAACTTATCTTGTTTATGTGTCTCCTAATAAAGTTTTAGTAGCTTAGAATGGCACCAGCTTGTTGTTTTAGGCCTACCACTCCATGGTGTCCTTGCCATCCAGGGCCTCAATGATCTCCTTCCTGCAAATCTTCTGATGTTCTGGATTGCAGGCCAGACAGTAGAGGATGAAAGAGAGGCCACTGGCTGTGGTGTCATGGCCCTCAAACATGAAGGTGTCCACTTCTGCCCGTATATCTTCATCTGACAGACCCTGCTGGTTTTCATCCTGATGGTGAAATAAAGAATCAAAATATAGAAGACAAACATATAATTTGTTAAATTACATTTTATTTGTGCAGCAAAACGTAACTACTGCACTGTACTATACTTTAACTGGGCTTGTCAACAAAAGATATTTTCTTTGTTACTTATTGTTTGTTCAGGGTCATTGGTACTATTGCATCATATAACTTCAACTCAGGACGTCAGGTCAGGGGGAAGATATCATCATCATCATCATCATCCCCACACTCCGAGATTATTGGTACTAAGCCCCGAGAACAACTGATATGTTGAATGCCAGAGCAGCTGGCCTGAAAGATAAGATCTAAGCTGGAAACCTGGACCCCCTGTGGCTGATTGCCAAGGCTACATGAAGTGACCTAGAAGATGTGAATGGACAATCCCTACTTCCACCATCACTGCAACCAACCAGTTCAGGTATACCACAGCAACAGTGATCTTTGACATGCTTAGCTACAAGATGAACAGCAACAAAGAGCAGTACCCTCCATGGAAAAGAAGACTAGAGGCTAAAATCAAGGCAGCACGGCGGGAAGTCAGCCAGCTATCAGAGCTGCAGAAAGATGTGTCTAAGAAGTACAACAAGATAACACATAACACCAATGCTCAGTGGCCGGTGAATCTACGAGCAGACCACAGCTACCTCCCTGAACAGCATCCACTAACCATCACACTGGCAGACATCCAGGAAAGAGTCTCACATATGAAGAGTTGGATAGCACCAGGCCCTGACGTCTACTGGCTAAAGAAGAAGAATGAGCGCCTGGCAGCACAAATGATTCAGCTGCTAAAGGCTAAGACGCACCCGCGATAGTTGACCGAAGGCCAGGCAGTCCTGGTCCCCAAGGATCCCCAGAAGAGACCAATCCCATCCAACTACTGGCCAATAACCTGCCTCAGCACAACATGGAAACTCCTGTCAGACATCATAGCAGCTAAGATGAGCAGGCACATGGTTCAATACATGATGATGACAAAGAGGGAAGGTAGTCAGAACTGAGGGGACTGCACTACCAAAAGGCAACATTACTGGATAAAGCAGGGCTGAAAGACAGCACAGAGGCACTAATCATGGCAGCACAGGAACAAGCTCTAAGCACCAGATCGATAGAGGCTGGGGGCTACCACACCATATAAGACCCCAGGTGCAGGCTGTGCAGAAATGCCCCTGAGACAATCAAACACATAACACCAGGATGCAAGATGCTAGCAGGCAGGGCATACGTGGAATGCCATAACCAAGTGGCCGGCATAGTATACAGAAACATCTGTGCCGAGTATGACCTGGAAGTCCTGAGGTCAAAATGGGATACACCCCGACAGTTGGTTGCGAATGACTAAGCTAGGATCCTACAGACAGACAAACTGGCGATGGCTAACCAACCAGACATATAGTAGTGGTGGACAAGCAGAGGAAGAAAGATAGATGTAGCAATACCAAGTGATGGCAACATCAACAAGAAGGAACACGAGAAGCTCAATAAATACCAAAGGCTAAGAGAGGAGCTAGAGAGGATGTGGAAGGTGAAGGTAACAGTGGTCCCCGTGGTAATTGGAGCACACAGTGCAGTGACCCCCAAACTGGAAGATTGGCTCCAGCAGATTCCAGGAACGACATCCGAGATCTCTGTCCAGAATATGAATATGCCTACCCGAGAAAGCCACGATAAGCCAGTTCCTAAAAGCTCTAGTTTAGAGAAGTTTACGGGAAGCATAAACTCTGATGCAAAACACACTGTCCGGCATTAATCAGTCTCTGCACAAAGAATGTGAGATTTTGTATTCAGGTTGCTGCTCAAGTGGCTGAAAAGCCTCACTGTTGTTTTTGTGCCAGTGGACATTTCTATGCAACCTGGTAACAGTTGTCAACTCTGCTTGTTTTAGTAACAGTGATTTACTGCATGCATTTGATAGTTCAGCAATATCCCAGTACTTCAGATATCTGATATAATCTCAAGCTGATTCATGACTTACTTTTTACATTGTTTATATTTTGTGTATGACCTTTATGTAGGACAACCTTGATTTGTGGCTTGTTTATGCATTAACCAAATCCAACAATGTGTAATAAAGCAAGAGGCTGAAACTGATGACACATAACATACTCTTGCAGAGAGAAGGATGTCCAGAAAGTCCAAATGTCGCTTTGCCTGTATTTGCCCAAGCTCCTTCTCCTCCTTCAATGCTTCTTTCCTCTTTCTTATAACTTCCTCTTCAGAAAAGAAGATAAAATGTAAGTATTTGCAGATTTCAATTGACACTATACTGCAAAAAGCCTGACTCAAGTCTAATAGACATTTAGCAGTGGTTTAGACTAATCAAAGCAGAGTTTACCTGTATGACTGTGAGCCACCTGGCGTGCTTTCCTGTATCTGAAACCATGTGGGCTAAGGTGGAAAAGGAGGTCGCTGTGGTATGGAAACACTCTGAGCCGAAAGTTAATTAGATTACTGAGCTCATACACTGCTTTGATGTATGCATTTGTTCCACTGAAATGACAACAGAGGCAAACATTACATGCAGATTTACAACTGAAACAAAAAAAAGAAGGCGCAACATAAAACTGACACTGTAAATAATTCAAAAAAAGACACACAGACTCACCCCTCTGTCTGACAGTTGCTGTAGCAGCTGAAGGCACACTTCATAATGCTGTCCAGTGTCATAAGGCTCACATGGTTAAACAATTCAAAGGGCTCGTTTGTGCTTGCATAACTTTCCCACTTGTCCTGTCAACAATGAGAACAAATGTGATCTGTCTGCAGGATATGGAAAGTACTCCTGCTTTACTTCTCTGCTATGTGCTGACCAAAACATCACAATTTTGATTTTTTTTTTATCTATAACATACCAGCATAGTTTGGGCAGACTCTGACATCAATTTTACGTATGGTTTCAAAACATCGTAATGGAAACCTGGCGTCAAGAGCCTTCTGTGACGGAACCACTTCTGACCTTCTGACACCAACAACCCCTTTCCTGAAGTGTGAGCGAGGAAAGAAACTAAACAAACAACTCTTCAATTAAAAAGCAATTGGGGTAATAGGGAGACAAACGAGTCTTACCGATCCATGACTCGATAAACCTGTAGCCAAAATCATCTTTTGGCTCTGTTAGGAAACCATCAAATAAAAACAGTATTTATGATTTTTAATTTTACTACATTGTTATAAATGTGCATCACCACAGTAAAGATGCAAAACATTTCTCACACCTGATGATGTCAGGATAGTCTTTGAATAATCTGGATGCTGAACATTGATGATACTGACAAAGGGTCCAAACCACAGTGGGAAAATATATGAGTACTCCTCTCCCCATTTCACTACCTTGTCCATTTCTGTCCCATCTTGTTTAAACTGAAAGACAACAATTACAACGGAAAGCCTGAAAACACATTATAGCATGTAGGCTTTGACATCCCGAGTGAACTAGAATGTTTATCGATTGCCTCTATTTGCAGAGAAAACAAAATATTGATTAGCAACATCACGCAATATAATCTTTTATCCAACTTTTTTTTTTTTTTTTTTTTATACCTAAAATGTGAGCCTCCCAGGCATTAAAAGTATTCTTTTCACATAGTGGTACTCTGCAGCATCATGTAGGTAGTTTACTGGACGGTTACATAATGTTACAGCTGCTGCTGCAAGTGTTTTGAGACAGCGTTACCTCGAGAACGTGTCCAAACAGCCAGTGTGCCGGCGGTCCTAAAAAAACTTCAAAGTTTCGAAGTGTTTCCCTTCTTTTCGCAAGTAAAAGTGTGAATTTATAGACAACGACAAAAATACACAGCACGGCAAAGACGTAATGCATCCGAGGCCAACCCAGCTGAAACTCCGCGAAAGCTTCAGTTAACTTCATACCGAAGGTGCAAGTGTTCCCCCCCTTCAGAAGACGCTGTCCAAACACCACAAAAGGTGATTAAAGCTCACCTTTCTGAGAAGGTGAGGCGAAGTATTCGATGGTGTTTTGATGGGCGGGGATTGTCAATAGAACGATTACTTCAGGTCCTCACGGAAATGTGGGGGTTTCGAACACAGGAGTGCACAACGTAATCAAAGCGGCAAATGATAAATAGGATGACAAAGATAACAAAAAATGGAAATTTAAAGTATAAAATCCCGATTACAAATAGAAATGGTATATTCTAAAATTATTTTTAAATTCTATCAGAAGCAATTTGTAAACTGAGAGAATTTGTGCTCAGTTAAGTCATTATCACAGAAAAAATATTTCTGTCAAATATTTCGTCAAATATTTATTTCTTTATGTAGTCTTGGGGTGACCGGATGATACTGGGGGCTCTCTGGGAGCAGGACTAGTGAACAGCTCTTTATCAGTGCGACTGGCTGCATTTTGAGCCATGTGTAGGGCTGGTTACTAAAACGTGGATTTCTTTTTAGACCTTTGAATTTAATTTAAAAAAGTAATCTAATTTGATTAGGCTACCTCTGAATTAACTGACAGTGAAACAGTTAGAATGTACTTGTTACATTATTATAACATAAAGCATACTGTGGTATGCAGGGTAATGTGGTGATAATTTCTTTGATGTCGAGGTTATGATAAAAAAAATCAATAAGGAAATCCTTTGCAATGTGTTTAACTTTACATTGTTTGTTATGGGCTTGGCAGATTATATTATTGTGTTTTTTGCAATATGAATAGATAATCCAGAGTACATGTAATCCTTCATTACCCAACCCTCATTCTCAAGCTGCACAGTGGATTAGAAAGCAATCAGACGTGACTGTTTTGTGTGGCTGCTAAGTGCTCATGTAATTCATTACTATTTAATCTCATTCTTGAAGTGTAAATGTGTAAGCTTTTGTCATTTAGGGATAATTTGTTGGTTACAAGTGTCTCTTTTATCTGCACATTAAGTCTAAACTCCAGCGAATTTAATCTTACAGTAAACTCTAAACTCAGTTTTTGTTCAACCCCCTACAAACATCATCTCATTATAAAGCACAACGTGAGTACATATTTTACATCTACACATTAAAAAAGAAACTTGTTAGTGATGCACATTCTGTGTGTTAACACCCAAGGTAAAGCAAGATAAAATACGTGCCACACCACATCAGAAAAACAGTGTGGGTGACAGCCTTGCTAAATTTCCTCTGTACTGCCTGTTGGACCACTTCCGATGTGTCAAGCTGATCTAAGCCGTTAAGCTCAAACTAAAACGTTTTGATGACACGGAGAGTTTGTGATTCGTTTTCTTTTCTTTTCTTAAGAAGTTATGGTACAGCCAGGGTCTTTCTGTTCAGTCTTTATTTCTGCAGGGACAGGAGTTTCTCCAAAATGAAGCAGAAAGGCTTCATTTTCATTTTTTTACTTGTTTGGAATTTATCTGATTTCTCAGGAAACAGTAAGTATCTGACAAAACCATTAATTAATTAAATTCATTATTTAAAATGCTTACTTAATTACAATGTAGTCAAAATACAATTAATGAACTGACTGTTTTCGTGTTTTATTATTTTTTTTCAAGTGACTGTTCCTATAGATCAGCAAAGTGATATTTTATCAGCCACAAAACATCTTTATTTCTCGCTGGGCTGTCAAGCTGTGATACCATGTCAGCATTACAGCCGCAATTCAGACACAATTCAATGGTTTTACAAGAAGGATGAACGTAGTAACAAAATCCAGTTATTCTTCCAAGATAAGAGTGGAATACAATACCGTCATACCTCTCATCACAAATATCGCAAATGGGACATTGGGTCCAATCATTCCTTGGTCATCAGTTATTTTACTGAGGAGGATGAAGGCATCTACTGGTGTGAAACTTGTCCAAAAATGTGCCAACAGTCCGCAGTCATCATTGTGAAGAAAGGTTTGTACTGCTGTCATATACTTTTTTCCATCTAAGATAGAATCGACCTGTGATTTCAGCATAATGTATTAATTCTATTATGAAATAATTTTTACACTTGCCAAAGACAGTTCTCACAACCTTTTACCTCTCTTTTCAGAAATACGGAAAGAAATCAATCAGACAGTTAACATTATTGTTGGGAACCGTTTTGAGCACACGTGCTCAGGTGAACTAGGTAAAATAGAATGGACTTTTGAAGCAACGGCCGCTCTCAGGAAATCAGGACTCAGAGGAAAAAGAGACATCCTGACTTTCAACAAGTCTATACATATTGAAAATGTCAGAAGAGAAGATGCTGGGAAATATACCTGCTGGATTAGAAGCTGTGGTGAACACATTCTGAAGCTACTAACGATCAATTTGTGTGTACGTACAGGTGAGAAATTAACACACAAACTTCATCTTTCCTCAGTAGAAAAGAGCCTAATTTAACTTTTTTTTTCTCCTTACAGAATATGGCAATAAGGAATCTGTTTCCTGTGCATCCAGTAATCCAAACAGTACTTCTGCCAATGTAGATTCAAATGAGTCCTTAAACTGCAGCACAGATCCAGTGATTGATGAATACAGTACGGTTACTACTAGTCACCTATCATCAAATGCAGTTAGCAAAACATCAGGTGGGTGTTTGTTAACCTCTGCAAATTAGTCACCGGAATCAAAGAAATATTAAAACTCAGTTTTTGGATTCACAGGTATACAAACAGACCCTGAAGACTGGATGCCACTTATTTGTGGTATATCAATATCATGTGTCATTTTAATGGCACTTTTCATTTTTTACTTCAGCCCAAGATTTTGTTCAGGTAGGCTATGCAGCTGTGTCTTACTTACACTTCCTGTGTATTTTATTGCTGTTGTTGTTTTGTTTTTTTTAACGGTTTGGTTGAAGTTGTTCCCCTCGTGATTTTGAAGATGCTTCTGCTTTTTTTCTCACCAAAGCATTTCCTGTTCAAACATGTTGCTGTGGCTTGAATAGCAGGGTAGGTGTCAAGTGTTGGTAAAACTTTCACACAGAAATGAATTTGTGTTTTTTCTGGGTAATGAAATGTATTACTTTGTACTGCAGGTACAAGAGGAGCCTTCAGTGGTTTACTCATCAATTATCATCAGGACACCTGCCAAAAGAACAATTAATCACATGGCCTCCAGTGATTGTGTTTATTGTGAAGTAAAAGTATAGTAAAAAAAAATCCAGGCTAAGTGAAGTCAATTTTATTTATTTAACACATATAGTTTCCAGTTGACTGTTGAAATCAGGTCATTATATGGCACCCTTAACGTTTGTATTTTCCATCCTTGCTCACCTTTGATTTACTAACTGATTCCTCAGATTACTTATATGTATAATTTCACCCACAAGGTTCTCAAGGAAAGTCTAAAACCATGAGTCTTTTTTTCCAACAAAGAAATTGTTGCTAATCAAATCATTAATTGCATTTCACTTGTAGCTATTTTAATTTCTTTCTACTTGATCTCGGGCATGTTGTCGGAAAAAAAAAAGGTGGGGGGGCAGGGAACATCAAAGTGTATGGACTGAGATAATTTTAATGAGACGCTCTGACTGTGATACAGATGTTATATAACAATATTTTCTGTTCTTCAGTACAGAGGTGAGCACAGCCATGCATGAACTGCATGCAGGTACAGTTTTTAGTTATCTTGCAGACTGAGCAAAGATAAAACTACTGTATGGAAAGAAAAAAAAGCTGCACCTCAAAATGCTACAGCAATTCAATGCTGCTTTCACACAGTGGAAAGTCATTAGGTACATTAATTTATTCAAGCTCTGCAATTAAATCAAATTTACAAATTATTTCTATTTTATGTTATGTGACAAAATTCTTTACACTAAATTTGTTCTACAACTATATTACTTTGCAGTTCCAGGTTTTACATAATCAGCATAAAAAAATATTACCGCAGTAAAAGATTAACTAAGCAAAAGGTTAACGAAGAAAGCTGTTAAAATAAGGTCTACGGCAATAACGGTGGCTGGCTCATCAATCAGTAATGAGCTTCAGCGATAGTAAAGCAATAATACCCTGCACATAAAAGGTTATAGTAAGACTAGTACACTTATTCTGACACTGTGAGGGCATTTTGTTGATCATAGTCACTGATAAAAATATGATGGATCCTTTCACTTGCTAAGAAAGTGTTTCAACTAAGCAAATAAATAAATAAATAGAACAGTGAAAACAAAAAACTAGTGAGCCAAATGTTTGTGTTGTACTGTAATATTTTACTTAAACTTTACCATCTCACAAATACCACCCACATCATAAAAACACCACCACAGAAACGAATAAAATCCAAACTAAACATTTAACAATAAAAACTAAAACTGAAATGAAAAAACACACCCTGGAAATTAAAATGAAACCAGTAGTAGCATTTATCCCTAAATAGCCCAAGTCTAAAACAATTTTACTTCAGTCTCCTGTTTTACACCTCAACACCAACCAGCAGAGACAGATTTTGGCCACAGAGGACACACAGGACACAGCAGTGTGCATGGCTCTGACAAAAACAAACCTGTGTAGGGCAGCTGGCCCAGATAACATCCCTGGGCGCACACTCAGAGTCTGTCCATTGGAGCTGGTTGATGTGTCTCTCACCCAGGCCAATGCGTCCATGCTTTAAGCCCACCACCATTTTTGCCCCTCCCAAAGAAAAATACTATAATTTACTTAAATGACTATCGTCCCGTTGCACCCACATCAACTGAGATGAAGGGTTTTGAAAACGATAGTCATGACCCACGTTAAAAAAAGACATCGCAGCCACCTTGGACTCTTTACGGTACAGCTCTTTACAGCTCAGCGTTCAATGCTGTCATCCCACACAGACTCTCTGAGAAGCTGCTCTCACTCACTCTCTGTAAAAGGTTGCTGAACTTCCTGTCAGATAGACCCCAGTCAGCCAGAGAAACCTGACATCAAGCATCAGAACTGTGCGCACGGGTAGTTCTCAAGGGTAAGTCCGCTGCTGCACTCCCTTTTCACATTTGACTGTGAAAAGGGCCAACACTAGCATTATTAAGTTTGCAGGTGATACTACAATCATTGAGCTGATCATCGGCAGGGAGGAGACGGCATATAGAAGAGAAGTGGCAGCACTAGTGGCCTGGTGTCAGAAAAATAAACTTTCCCTAAATGTAGATAAGACCAATGAGGTGATTATTGATCTGAGGAAGAGAAGTAGCACACTCCAGTATACATCTGTGAGACAGAGGTCGAGAGGGTGGAAACTTAGATTCATCAGAACACACATCAGTGAGGATCTCATAGATGCTACAAGAGTCTGAAAGCAACTAAAAACTCTTAAATAGCTTTTACCCGCAGGCCATCAGACTCCCGCCCCTCTCTGGCTCCATCACTACTGTTGACTGTTGCTATAATTATTATTATCTGCTATTGCACTAATTTGTTAAGATCTGTTTCTCAAAGCATAGGTACAACTCAGGTCTTCAAGCCCGAATCTTTTTTTTATCTCATTTCATTGTTTGCATATTAATTACTTGCATTTTTGTGTAAATTTCTTGGATCCTTATTTTTATTTTATTAGAATTCTTATAATTGTTTTATGTGAAGGGCTACAAAATTCAGTGTAAATCATTTTGTTTATTTCCACTGTGCACATGACAATTCCATGTGAAAAAGGTAATAGTCATTGATTATATTTTTGAGTGTAACTACTGATAATCCGCTTCTATAGCCTGTGTTTATAAAACTAGAGTATTATCCATAGCCTTACTGTGCATGACAATACCTTTTTTTTGGTCTTCGTACATTTGTATATGGATGACTTGTAGTTGGTGTATTAGCAGTACCAGTAGGTGGCTGTACTGAGCCTCGACGTTGGATGTCAACCACTTTGATACACCAAAGGAAGACGCTTTCCATTCATTGGTGTTGCTGACTGTGGTCACTCTTTCTCTGATAACTAAAAAAGACGTTTATTTCTTGTTCTGGTTGCCTCTTTTGTTTTTTTATACAGTTAGACATTTGTAATGTTTCTGTTATAGCGTTTAAACGCTTAGCATGGCAGCTTAACTAACGCTGTGGTTAGCTATTAGCAAACCTGGTAGCTACTAGCCGTGCACTCAGTGAGCAGACCCGTTGAGGCCTACTTGATTTTTGGTCAGTAGTGTTAAAGCGCAGTCGACGATTATCACACAAACCTGGTTTACCTGGTTTTCTTCGGCCGCTACTCTTCGTGGTTTCACAGGTAATAATGCAAACTTGTTTTGAGTGAGTAAAACTAAATTTGCAAGCGCCGCCCGCTCAATGTGGTAAAAGTTACAAACTCCTATTGCCTTTTGGCGACGGGTGAAACAAATTTTGTTAATGATGGCGTTGCTCCATACGCGTCGTTGCTTTCTGTATTAATAAAATGTCTGTAGGTAATGGAGGGGGTGATAACTATTTTCTTTCTCCAGACTCAAACACCGCAAAGTACCTGAGGAAAGATGGAGGCTCCTCCTGTTACTGTGATGCCTGTCACCGGAGGCACAATCAACATGATGGAGTATCTCTTACAAGGTAAGTTCAGTGTCATGCATCCACCCAGGGTGACGCATGTGAGCAGGCAAATAAGTAACAACACTCAAGCTTCATATATTAAATGCATTTTAAGATATTTAAAAAAAAAAAAAAAAAGTCCATCGACCGACTTCCAGCATGTTTTTCGCTCTTTGAAATCTGAGGTAATGTTTGAACATGAATATTTCAAAAGCTAAACCTGGCAGAAAAAATAAGGGAATTTGTTTATCCGATTCTTTGTTGTAACAATGTTTCTTGGCAATAAATATTATACCGCTGCAAAACCTGTTTATTTTTCCTTAAATTGTGCCACATATGTAAGGAAAATGCATTTGTGGTTGCATCCGTGAAAAACTTGTCTTCAAGCTGGTGTGCTGCAAAACCAAGTTGCAGCGTTATTTGGAGGGAGCCCTAGTACCATGTCCAGATTCAAGTCCAAGCTTCATGTAACGGGGGGATGCAGAAACAGGCTGTGAAGTGGGCATCCCAAGAAGACAACACTACAAGAATTTCCATTCCCTGTCAGCACTTAGTAACCGTAGGCAGTCTTTTACAGATTTGCAGTCAAGGTTTGCAGGATGATTTGGTTGGTAGCTCTCTACATAGACATTATGGAAAAGGCTGCACACAGAATCTCTGGTGCCATAGGGCTGCCCTTCACTGTCAGGCCTGTGTGCACTGGGACCTGAACATGTGGAGGAAAGTTATGTTCAACGATGATTCCAGATTCTGGTTATGGCAGTTGGATTGTAGGGTCAAAGTGTGGAGAAGACGAGAAGAACGCTATAATGATTGCTGCACCGATAGGGTAACAAATTTTGGTGGAGGCAGTGTAATCGTGTGGGGCGGTATCTCCCTTACTGGGGAAAAAAAAGGTGGCTTGTTGTCATTGGAGGCAATCTCATCGCAGAGCGATATCGAGATGAGATCCTGCAACCAGTGACAATCCCATAACTTCACAGTCTGGAACTGAAATCTGGCCTCCATGATGACAACGGTTGCCCCCACAGAGCGGGGTGTATCAGAGACCACCTCCAGAATTTGAGAGTGGAGAGGATGGAACCACCGTGTGGCTGACTTGTAACAAATGCTGGTTGAAGAATAGGATGCCATCCCACAACAATGTGTGCAAACTGGTGACCAGCACCTGAAGGAGGTACCAGGCTGTTGTGGCTGTGTATGGTTCTTCGACATATTGGCAATTGAACAATTTATTGTTCAATTGCCCATATGTCTTGTTTCTTCAGATTTCAATCATCCAATCCAACAAACAACACCAAACAAGAATCAATAGTAGAATAAATTGTTTAGCATTGGCAAAGAAGATTTGGCAAGTTTTCATGGGTGCAAACTACATACTCAACTCTGCTGCTCAACTCTGCTGCTCAACTCCAAAAGGCATTTTCCTTACAGATGTGGCACCATTGAAGTTGAAATAAACAGGCTTTCCAACAGTATAAGATTTATTGCCAAGAAGCATTGTTACAACAAATAATCGAGAAAACAAAAATGTCCTTATTTCTTTGTGCTAAGTTTATTAAAGATGAAAGCCTACAGTTTTCACTGGGTTCTCCTTGCATAAATTTGAATCAGGATCTGTAATTTGGGACAGATACTTTAAAAAATGCCTCACTATTGGTTAATTAATTAAAATGTGGGGTGGGGTGTGGGGGATTCTTATGTTTGAGCATGCACTAATTAAAAAATGTCACTTTGTAAAGAAAACTAGTGACCATTTTTGATAAATAAATATCTCACTATATATGTCCAAACTGTGGACCATAAAAATTTAATGCAAATCGAAAATGTTCTAAAAATTTGATTTTAGATGGAATGACCTGCTTATTTTTATTGTTACAGTATTTAAGTTCTTCTTTATTGTTTTTCTTTTAGAAATGTTTACGGTGACTACATTTGTAAATATAGTGTGTGGAGTCCTGACCATCATATCATGTGGCATTTTTATGCAGCTGTTTCTGTTCACTTTGTTTACTCAGGCAGTGTGTTAGACCAGGCCCTGGACAGCCTCTTGCATCGCCTTCGAGGTCTGTGCGACAACATGGAACCTGAGACCTTTACAGATCACGAGTTGGTTTACCTTCTCAAAGGCCAGCAAGGAAACCCTTTCATTTTGCGTGCCCGCCGCTCCCTCTCCCACCCAACTGCTCCATGGCACCTACGCTACCTCGGCCAACCTGAAGTAGGAGACAAGAGCCGTCACACACTGGTACGCAACTGTGTTGATGTGGCCGCCTCTCACAGCCTTCCAGAGTTCCTCAATGAGATGGGCTTCCGCATGGACCACGAGTTTGTGAGCAATGGACACATATTTCGTAAAGGTGCGATGAAAATTGTGGTTAGTAAGCTGTCACGCATACTTGTACCGGGGAACACAGAAAACACTGAGCATCTATCACTTTCATACCTGGTGGAGCTGAGTGTGTTGGCTCCTGCAGGCCAAGACACTGTGTCAGAGGACATGCGCAGCTTTGCCGAACAACTCAAACCCCTGGTTCACTTGGAAAAGATTGACCCAAGCAAACAGAGACATTAGCCGGGTTTCCACTGCAGGAACTCTCCATGGGGAGGAAATTATTTCACCTTTAAAAAAAAAAAAAAGTCCCTTCTCAGGGGTTACGATGTTTTGAAAGGTCAGGAACTTTGAACATGTGATTTGTCAAGCAGCCTACTTGCACTATTTTATCCAGTCATCTCGGCTATAACTGGTGTGAGAGTGAGAGGTGGTTTTCAAGTGGAATAGTTTATGAATAAAGAGGAGAAATAAACAAAGTGGTGAATCAGAGGAATAAAATGGTCTCGCGCTCTCTCTCTCTCTCTCTAATTATTATTTATTATTCTTTCACAACATTTATGTTCTAAAGCAAAATTAAACATGCTCACACCTTCAGGAAGGAAAAACCACGTGGGAAGTTGTCGAGTTGCCAGATTATGTGTGAATGGAACCAAAGATTCATCCTGTCCTCTGTAGCTGCTCTGCTCTGTGCATTTCACTCTTCAGAGAGACCGAGAGCAGAGAGACCGAGACAACTAAGATACAACTTGCTCATGATGAACCATTTGCCATATCAGCAAACGAATGTGCCTAATGTTTGTGGATTTTCCACAGTGGAAACTCAGACAACCAACCTTCAAAAGGAACTTGTTGTTTCTTGAAATTATTTCTTGGGACTTAAAATTTCAGGTGCTTGGGTGGTGGAAAAAAATCAGCTCAACCCTCTCTGAATACCATGAACAAATGAAACCTCCTGTTTTTAGTTGTTTAGTTTTTAAACAGTGTTTGTATGTTGTTTTTGTTTTTTTGTACAATGAAATACACAGCAGCCTTGATTTAACAGTTACCTGTTTGGTCAGTTTGTTATGAGATGGAGAACATTTGAGCTAATCCTGTTAACCATCACTGCATTCCACTAATTTCTGTTGAATCTTGGTCCCAGCATTTAGGATCTTATAACTGTGCCAAAAATGAATAACATGCATAGAAAGTTGTGAAATAATAACAGTAAGAAGGCTACATTATCACTTGTTTTTTTAATGCACTTTTAGAAGTGATAACAGCAAAAAACTGTAGATAATATTCATTATGTATCAACATTTCAAACCATAATTTGAAGCAACGATGTATCTGAGTATTTTCAGCATAATAGAATCCTTTTAATGTTTTAAAGTCCGTTTCTTTTTCACCGCTGATTGTTTGATTTTCTTGGATTTCCCACTAGGGGTCTCTCTCTCTCTTCTTGTAAATGTCCTGATTGAAGCAAATTGGATGCTACCTCACATCATCTACAGGAGCTGTGGTTGCCATGGAAATAATTAGCTGTGAGATCTGCACATCTTTCCCCCCACTCTAATTAGCTTTCTCAATTGCTTAATGATACATAGACCTGTGAAAGCCTTCCTTTCTTCCCCTCAACAAAAGCATTGATTTTCCCTCTCTTTCCCCTCTCATTTCTACTGTTAACCCATTAGTGCCTCTTTCATGGGAACATGAGCTGGGACTATTACACATGAAAGCACTACAGCTGCTTCAGGTTCTTCACTGTTAATATTGAAATCCAGAAAGGCCCATACACTGGTGTGTCAACATTATGGCCCAATCTAACTGTGGAGACTGAAGTAACTAATGCACATCCTGTCAGTTATGATAATAATGTTGGTAATAAGGCATGAGTGCTTCTAATAATACCCCTACAGGAAGATGCATTTGCAGAGATTGAGATGTAAAGTGACCGCATGCATGTCTAAGGGGGAGAGCTCCAGGGCAGATGGCAGTCTCTACATGTTGACCTACCTGCATATCATAGCTGATGAGGACAAACTTGCTGAGGTGGAAAGGTGAGATGGCATTGCTTCCTCATACGCTTGGTGCAATTCAGAAAGCCTTTTGAACAATTTTTAACATGCCTCCAAGGGATTCTTCTTGGTTTGAAGTTGAAGTCAAATTGAACCTAATATTTATAGGTGGCTACTTAGTACACAGAGTTGCCTGTCAGTGAGACTGGATTATCTGATGGAGACAGTTTTATGTTCCAACAACCAGAAGCAGACTGCCGGCCCTTAGGACTAAAGCATGATGTTTCAGCTCTGAGTGAATTATGTATTAAAGAGGCAGATGCCTCCTTGCCCAAGGCTTTATATGTCCAGCATGGATACACTACAGTCTACTAGCTTTCTTCCACTTAAACTTGTGTTTAGCACAGTGCTCTTTGGTGATGAGCTAGACTCCCACTGCACCTCCACTCAGCATTGCATTGCCTGGAGAACAGAAGCATAGCTAGGCTAATCAGTGTCTTGGCATCAAGCCTACTTGGCTATTGTGGATGTAGCCGGCTACTGACTCGCACAAGTAAGAGATTTAACTCGTTACTGGAGGCAATATGATCTGTTCTGTGGTTTATTTCAAGAAACTGAGACCAGAGCGACACCCTTTCAAAATGTAATACGGTTAAGGTTGCAGTACTTGAGTGATTATTAATCTGATTCACTTTCATTGTTGAGTTGTTAATACTATTTCATAATGCCTGCAGCCTGAAATACGTTCTTCATCGATTAATTTTTCAATTTGACGACACAGAAGGGTATATTCTTTTTCATCACCTGCTCCCAGCGCCAAGAATATCAGTTTTCTTTTAATGGATCAACCAGTCTGTAAAATGTCAGAAAAGAATACCCAAAAACATAAACACAAAACCCCCACCAACATTACAGTTCTCAACACAGTTCTCCGAAGAACAATACGTGTTGTTAATTCTTTGTCTGACCAACAGACCAAATCATGAAGGCATATAATTTACTTTCTAATTGGTAATTAATTTATTATAACACAATTACGCTGACTTCAGTTTTGGGCATGAGAGCGGTGCACGCTGATTTCCCTCTCTGGACCATTTGGTCGTTCTCCGTTTTTAGCTTAAATATAATTAATTGGGTAAAGCTAAAACTGTGTTAGTTAATCATATTCTGCTAGACCTCTGAAACAGGGATGGAAGCCATTACCTGCACATGCCTTTACTTTCCTCTTTACAACACAGTCTTAATTAAAACTCTTGGCACCAATTGTCTTCGCTGCCTCTGTTCATAGTTGGCAGCGAAGATGCCAAGATACCACAGAAAGCTGGCACTGGCTCGGGGCAGGAAGTCTTCAAGTCAGCCTACTTTGGGCCAAAGCCAAGAAGGGGTGAAATCCAGCTTCGCCTACTCAGAAATGTTCCCAATACTTGGATTTGAGCCCTCTCCTTCCTGTGTCATTGGGAACCCATATGCTTGTTAGTGAGTGTGGATTATTTGCTGAGAGGGGAGGGAGAACCAAAGGAGGTGGTTTCCCAGACAGACATAGATCTCCCAAGGGTGTTCTTGTGGCTTCTCTGGATTCCTCTACTTCTAACTGTGCTGGGCAGAACAGGGTACAGGGATAAATTGCACAACATCATGAGGTTGTGAGTGATGGCAGGGCCAAAGAAATCAGAAAAAGAAATGTCCCTTATTTGAAAGAAATTCCAGATCAGTTTTTAAGCATGCGATATAACGGGCACAAAGCTCTGACTTGTTGTTCATGTGGTGCTCTGCCTTGCTTGTGGCTGACTGAGGTGATTATTGCTGTGCAGAACACGCAGTTCTAGGATCAGCCATTTAGCCAGCCTTGCTGCCTCTGGTATGTCTGGTATGGGGACAACTTAGCAGTCAGCCTGGAAGGGACGTAGTTGTAGTTTTTAAACTTGTACTGCCTGAGCCTTTGTCTTTAAGTTCTTTCCTCTTTTTTTTCTCATGAGACTGCTGTGGGTCTCTGGATCTGTTCGTTTGCTTTCTTGATATTCACAATCACTTTTCTTTCACTTTATTTGTAATCAAGACACATTGTGTAATCTCAAGTGTCACGAAAATTGTGGCATTCATATGTGTTATTGGGGAAGCCTCTCAAGTAGAACCTTGTCTTAGAGACTAGTGACTACTACAGGCGTCACTGTCTCCAACTCTGGTTTGATTGTAATTCTTGGCATGCAATAATCAAAAATACAATAAACCATCACCCATTAATTATATTTATAGTCAGAATAGGGTTTGTAGGCTTATTACACACAAACTATTAGCAACATGGGATTTTAACCATGTGATTGCGCTGATGCTGAGCATTAAGTCATTCCGTGACACACAATATGACACATCCTCCCACATTTAAAAGCGTGCTATTTTTTTTTACGCATATTTCTCAACATCACTCATGTCTGAGTGCACAGTGTGGCCTTGTGCAACTTTTAAGTACAGCTTCTGTCCGTGCACAGTTGAATGCAGGAAAAAGGTGGAGTCCTCAGACAGTTTGAGCCACCTTTCCACACAGGGGCTGTTTTGATCACGGATATATCGCTGAAAATGGGATGTTTTATTTCAGCTAAAGTAGAGAGACTAAAATACACAAATGTCTAAATTTGAGTGCCAGGGTCTGCAGAAGATGTAGAATTGCAGGAAAAATGCATTGTTCCTTTGTTCAGTATTTTGATGGCAATGCATTCACAGCAAAATGAACCCCTTAGGTTGCAGCTGTTAAATGCTTGTATGGAATGGTTGCTTAACTTGTAAATATTATCAGAGTTTTATTTTTTTTTATTTTTTGCTGGAAGTGAGAGTCTGCAGAAGTAGGACTGAGTTTTAAAATCCATGAATAAGTAATACTCTCCCTGGAGCAACCATCAACACCGCATGTGTGACTGTGCCTAAAGATGTCAAGCAGTCTGTTACTGTAACATGTAAGTTCAACAAACCGCTCCTACACTGATAAAAGTAAAGGGATCAGGTAGCCCAACGTTCATAAGGGGAAATAAATGACCAATCGGCTTCAGGCACCTGTGTGTCTGTCCCCGCCCAAACGTCAGATCTTAGAAGGAGGTGGTGGGATGAAGGATAATCCCACCACCACCACCCCTCGGTCAGCACAGCTGAAGAATTGCGCACATGGTTCTGACCAGGGCTCAGTGCACCGAGCAGAGTGGCTTTGAGGCAAATGCGTTTTGAGATAATAATATGCAACTCTTTTGTTTCCCCTCACTTCTTTGAAGTATGGCGCAGAGATGATTTTAAATTCTGGCATCTGAAGCACCATTCACCCCCCACTCCTCCCGGATTAAAATCTAGGGTTAACTAATCTCCGTTAATCTGAACTAAATCTGTCTAATCGGCATAGAAAATTACACTCACTGAGGTATTGCCCGCAAATAATCAGCGGAGCTGCGCACCGTAAGTTCTCCCTGAAGGGCATTTGGACGCTGCACTCCGCGCACGCGGCAATTTGTTACGCTCAAAGTCATTTTTTAAAGACAAAAACCCGTGTCGCAATTGTGCAGGAATTTTTTTTCCCCTCTCTGTGCGTTACACATTGTCTTGTTTTATTGGGGCTGGACATGGAGGCTGGCACACAAAGCGCCATGTGACGCTCCGCCACAGAGATCATTATGCAGAGTTTTGATTAAGAATTTGGGTTTTTTTGCCCCCTTCGTTAGCAACCTAACTGAGTTGGAGGAGAGAGGAGGGAGAGCAGCAGAGAAAAGAGAGAGCGAGAGAGTTCGGGATTTCGCTGTAATCATGTTTGGAGAGTATTGATTTCGTGAGCGCACTCCAATTGGCAGCATCTCTACTATACAGCGCCGGCGCGTCATCCTCGGTTCACATCGACGGAACGAGTTGTAAGCAAATGAGAACATGTGTGGGATCTGAGTGAGTGAGAAAAGGCAAAGGGTGATGGAAGGGAGCAAGAGGAGGTGTGATTAAGAAGCCAATTTTATCATCCTGGCGAGTGGATACGAGATTTGATTGCCGGACTATTTTTTTTCTCCCCCTTTATATTTTTCAGACAGGGAATTTATCGATTCGTCACAAGCGCACGCCTCTTCATTATAATTGCAGACAGTTGGGTGCTGTTCAGGCTGAATGGACTTGAATGTGCCGCTGCCAGCTTAATCCGTGCAGACTGGAAGATTTAATAATTCACGGTAATCACGCATTATCGCCTCAGTGGATGCTCTCTACACAGCCCTGGTGATTTCCCCCCTCTTTCCCGATTCTTCCTGTTGTCTTCTGGAGGATTTATCGACGGCTGCTTTTTTTCCCCCCTTATCTGAAATATCATCTGTTGCTGCAACTGGATTGAAAAGCCCCCATGACTGACACGGGTTTGAGTGTTTTAAGGTGATGTAGACTGCTAAATAAGAAATAGTTTATTCACCATTAAAGAATTTACTCCAGGTAAAATGGACAAGAAATTATTATTACTTTTGTTACTTCTCTTATCTCTACACGCGAGGCTATGATTTTGCTCTCATTCATCATGATTCTTCTACTCCGCTGAATTGCCCGTTATTGATTCAGACTGAGCTTAATAGCCGTATTACAAGGCAAATTCCTACGTGAAGTGGTACTGAAGACAGCGGGATACGTGAATCGTGGAGGTATTTCCCCACCCTTGCTCTACGTTTGATTTATTCCTTTTCCAACTGAAGGGTAAATGTTGATGATGGAGGACGACGAATTAGACGCTCATCAGGTTGATTCGGATTTTGAGCCTCAAAGCCGCCCTCGCTCATGCACCTGGCCGCTGCCTTGTCCACAGGATTTCCCCGGTGGACACGAGGTGAACGTAGGTCTTCCACTGGCTAACATCAAGGTAGAACCGGAAGACATCCCGGCTTGCAGAGCGGGGCTCGTGGGCGGAACGCCGGGAGAGCTGAAGCATCCAGCCGGCGCCCCTGCACCCACAGGCGCGACGCACCCATGCTTGGCTGGCGCGGCTCTGGATGTCACCGGACCCTTGCGCAAAGCCAAATCCTCGCGGCGAAACGCGTGGGGTAACCAGTCCTACGCGGATCTCATTACCCGCGCTATTGAGAGCACCCCAGAAAAGAGACTCACACTGTCACAGATATACGACTGGATGGTCCGTTATGTGCCCTATTTCAAGGATAAGGGCGACAGTAACAGCTCAGCTGGCTGGAAGGTAAGAAATGAAGCACCAGGGCCAGCGTGACAGGGTCGTGATAATCAGTTATAATATTGATTATTATTCCTGTTCACTAAGCTATTATGATTCTTTCACCCCGCCTGACTTACACGTTATCGTGGGATTCCGTGTCTGTTACGCATGAATTGTGCCATGCGTTATCTTGTCTTAGTTCATTACTGCTGTCAGTCATTCTAATATACCACTGAGGCAAATTGTAACAGAGTGGAGTGGAATCACTTGTTACGTCTTTATTAAAAAAAAAAGGGGGGATTTTCTCATCCCAGCTGGAGAGAACCTGGTCATGATGGGTAGCAGTGTTTATAATAGCGCATAAAATCCCTTCACCGGGGGCAGGACCACAGTGGTTCATGATGAATCTCAGTACATGCTGCTAATAAATGTTTCAGATGAACAGAGGAAAGTATTCTGTGTATTTTCATGCAAATAGGCAGTCCCGGTCTTTTATGTTGAAAACATATCTAAGAATCAACAGAGTGACACTTGTAGAAGATCACAGGTCAACTGACCACTGTGTAAATATTTAGTGGGGTGTCTACAACTGACCACAGTCCACTACCGCTGCCTGTCTGGCTGAGAGCCTAGAGTAACCTCCTGGACATCTGCCCATGTTATCAGCCCCTGTTCCCAGCCTCATCTTGTTTCTATTCATTATAGGCAGCTGAGGACAGCGAGAAGGGGCAGAGGGATCAGCAGGGCAGCAGTGCTTGTCCTGATGGTGTAACTTTGCTGAGCTGAGCTTTGAGACTAGATGTTAGTTGATTTTTCATGTCAATAGAAAGGGAAAGATGGTAGAGGCTAAATAGTGTGATGGCTCTGTGTAGATGTTAGTCACTAGAATATTTCTCATTCCTCGGTCTCCGGGTTACATATTTTTACTAAAGCAAGACATCTAGAGAGGATTTAGGGATAACTTCATGCTAACTAACCACACTTCTCTTCCAACATAAAGCCTGTTGCTGAAATTCTCTCATTAAATACTTTCACATAATTCCTGCTCATCCATAAGGCGTGTCATTTTTATCATCACATGCCATCAAACATCAAAGTAATGGCATGGCTTCAACTTGCGTTCGTTTTTATCTTTCTGAGGAATCAACCTTTCGTCAAAACCTGTTGAGCTGCTGTTGCATAACGTAGTCTGTCACCAAGAACTGAGTCTCCCCCTTTTGTTTTTGGATTTAGCCTTAGCACCTGACCGTCATTTTAAGCCTGTCCCATGAAACTGAACAGACTACTAAGGTGTGGCCTCAGGTAGACTTGTTCATTAGCTATCCATTTACACCAGCAACCACAGGGCCTCTTTATCTTTCGCGCAAAAGCCCTAGTCTGCTATTTATGAAACTGCAAATTAAGGGTGTTGACAGTGGCAGTCTGAGGTCCTGTGCTATTTCAGGCCACAGGCGAGACATGGGGCCCATTCCAGGTAATGATGGGGGATTAGGTAAGTCGTTTACAGCAGGCAGCCATAATGTCAGTAACAGGCCTGACCTGGTTTTGGTCAGAGACAGAGTAGTAATGTAAACATACACTTAGAAGTCATATGCGCAGCTTACTTGGTCTAAAGGAACCAAGCAAACAGCTGGTGGAACACCGCCGCCCAGCAGCATACCTGTACATGCAGCACAGCCTTCATTTCTGTCGCAGGTATCTTTCCTTGAAATAAGTTTGTTGCGAATGTGGCTCCATATTTACGAGTCACACATGAAATCGCGGGATGCCGAGTCCACGATAAATAAGTCCGTATGAATCCACGATGACCCCAAATCTGGCTGCCTCCTCTCTTACTTGTGCACAAAACAGGTGCACTCTGATACATATAATTTTACAATCATATCAGGCAATTATATTTGACAGCAGCACTTGTGAGTTGGGAGCATCCATGACATTTTGATCTCAATCAACAATATTGTATGAGCAAAGCTTTTCATGTAAAATTGTCTCCTTTTTTTTTTCTTTTTCTATTGTGGCAGAGAACCGAAAAAATAACAAAAGAAATAATGTGGTGATGCAATCAAATGAAATTAAGTATAAGGTTGTAGTTTCAGTGGGAAGTTTGAAGGTGGAGGTTGTTTTTATGAATAGGAGTGGTGATGGTTGGGAGATGACCAACTTAAAGGGCAGGAAACCTCTCGAAGTGGTTTATTGAACAAGGCGGTTCTAGAAAAATCTTGTAACGCAGGCTGTGCTGCCGTGACTGCTATTGGAAAGGATGTGATGCTGGGTAGCAGACAGCCAGTACACCTAGACAGTACCATTAAGCTCCTATAAATACCTAATGGCTTCTGACTTCTAGGAAGGCTGCAGTATTCTGAGGTCACGGCTTCCTAATCAGCTCCTTTAGTTGAGTGTTCTCGTGAACCCTATTATGCTAAGTTCATTGTAGATTAGTGGCAACTTCACTGACTTTCATTTACTAGTTTTCTATACATAAGCTGATCCAAACCAGAAATTTACAGGATTCTGCACTGATGCTAGTGACTGATACTGAATCTGTGTGTGTGTGTGTGTGTGTCCTTTATGTATTCAAGGCTACTTACATTTGAGTGCAAGCATCCGTGAGTGCATGTGGATGCATTCTGCATTTGTGCGTGGGAGAAGCACATGTCAATTGGAACAAAGCGTCAGGGTTGGTAGTGTTGTGGGGGCTAGT
Source organism: Cichlasoma orientale (assembly GCA_034780415.1). NCBI lineage: Eukaryota > Metazoa > Chordata > Actinopteri > Cichliformes > Cichlidae > Cichlasoma > Cichlasoma orientale. The sequence goes on along the minus strand of JAVDPK010022679.1, from coordinate 6,180 downwards.
GCAGGGGGAGGGGCTGTCTACTTCTATTGGAGTGTGTGCTTGGGCCCACTGATTGGTCTGACAGCATGTCACTGCAGTGAATGGTATATAGTCTCTCTCTTGACTTCATAATGCCTCTAATGGTGGGGTACCACTTGGTGTGGGCATTCCCCTCTAGGCGCCCACTAGTTCATTAACATCAAGGGTGTTAGGAGATGCCATTGTTATCCTGGGGTGTTGTTTTATTGTATAAGCCAGCATGGGTGGTTATGGGATTCAGAAATCCATAATACAACAATGCTTTCAGTGTAGTAAGTATGTTAAATACGACTTATCTGTGTATGTAATTGCAACTATAATTCCACACTATCTGTGCGGAAGACTTTTCTTTTTCTGCCTACTTTAAACATATAGTGTGTAAACTCTGCCAGGAAATTTTCTCATACTTGGAGTGGTCAGATACCATGGGATTGTGCAGCAGGTTGGCAAGGGTGCAAGGCAGTCACTTAAACACTTTAATCCAAAGCAATTAGACTGTTATTTATAAAGTGTATTTAGGTAAAGGTCTGTGCAGGGCCATGAGGGTAAAAGTTCATGAGCTACAGAAAAAAAAAAAAGAAAAAGCAAAAAATCAGGCAAATCAAAGATGGCTTGCCTGAAAGATGGCTCTCAAGAAAAAAAGCAAGGGGTGTGACAGGAAAGTGACTGCAGCAGTGAAAAGGAAAGACAAATGGCATATGGGGAAATGAAGAGGAAAGCAAGGAAAAATGTCTCTAGGTATACGTATAGTCTTATCTTCTGTAAAGGCACATGACCCCTGTCTCCACAGACAGTAGTATTTATAACAGGGTATGACTATATCACTTCATCTAATTGATTTATAGGTAAAGAGAGAGACAGACTCTCGTAATCCTGTCACAATACAAACGCTCCAGCAGCTGCTGAGCGACACTTGGCAAATATGAGGGATATGAATGTTAAATGTATAACGGAGAATGTGTTTGACAGACTTGAAGCACAAATATGGAGAGACTTGAAACTTTCAGTGTGGGTAGAGTTGCATGCGCACGCCTGTTATGTCTGTACGCTTGTGTTGCTTGATGATGGCCGGGGAGAGTCTGGGAAGACTGGAAACTATCCTAGAATTCAGCTGATTCATATTTTATCCTCTGTCTTGGCTCAGGGGAGCAGAGTAATTTGAGAGTGCGACAGACATTCAGGCACACACACTCGCAAAATGAGAGCATATGATGCATGCTGGACAGATTTATGGTGTAGGATTATGAACACCTTACATCTCCCCGTGGCTCCTTCACCCAGAGCCAGGTTGCATTCAGGCAGTATATTCAGCTTGAACCTGGTATCTGATGCCAAAAAGCCCATTCTCACTGCATTTTCCCCTGCAGCCTTCAGGCAGCCGTGGCAGTTCATTTCTCTCTGAAAATGATTAATGTACATGCAAATTACCAAAGCATGGGCACGCATTCAAATATGGGAGACAGCAATCAGGAGACGGTAATATGAAAAACAATATAATTTTGCCTTTGATATTACTTTGCTTTCTCTTATCACTCTATCTACCAGACACCCATGTTATCACCTCTTTTATCTCCCTGCCGTTCTCTTTTAGTCCGTCTATCCATCTATTCATTAAACATTATATGCATTCTTTATTTATTAGTGGTTTTAGGTACAAGTGCCAGTTGAGGTGTAGAGTCTTTCTCAAGGGAGCTATGGCGTCAGGATTTTGAGCTTTAGCAGTCTCCTACCAGTGATCTAGACTGCCTTAAGCAGCATGCCTCCTCTTATCTAAGGGAAATCTCATATCTCACATTATCTCAGAGATAATAGGATAACAATGCTGGATTTTACCCAGCACAGCTCGTCTCAGCTTCTGAGTCTTTTGGAGGATCAGGCCGTCAAGTTCCCAATTCGACAGGGTTGAATTAATTTGGATGCCGTTCTCAGTTGAACTTCAACAGTTGAAGCATTTTTTAATACCAAGGCTATTACCCATGCCTTTGCCTTTAAAAAAAAAAAAAAAAAAAAAAATACATTTCTTCTTTGGTGACATTTCTCAGAATATTAAACGCTCAGCTCCCTTTCTTCCCCATATGCATAGTGAAGCATAAAGAAATTGTCATTCTTTTCCCATTGCACTATTTAGGGTGATGGTTTCCACCATTCCCTCAGGCACACACATTTGCACGAAACACACAACACACTTGTGCCTCCTCAAACCACCCATGGTGGAACACTCTGTTCTTGGGTGGGGTGAACTTTTTTTTTTTCTTTTTCTTTTTTCTTTTTTTTTTTTTTTTTGGAGGCGAGGGGGGCTGACCCGAGAGAGGAAGCTACTTTCTGTAGTACTATTTTGCTGTCTGATTTGTTTTGAAAGCTGTCAGACTCGTGGTGATTGGCTCATAAGGAAGGCGTGGCACTGTTTGGTAAGCTCTCCGCGGATATTTTGGCCAAACCGTTCACAGCTGCACGGACAGAATGTGCTGTGTGTTTCTCTCTGAGGCCATGTAAGGTTGATGCCATGGAGATTTGATGGGGAGCGAGGGGGGCATTGAGTGTTACATCAGTGCTTTGTGATTAGGACATATCTCTCTCTCTATTTCTCTGGAGCCAGCACTGAAACTGGGGATGAGAACGGGGAGAGGCTATGTCATGCTGCTGGGCACATGGGGAGTCCTGAGCATATACCTACAATCCCCACATTTCATTAAAAGTGAGTAAAAGCCACTATGTTCCTGCTCACTTAACCTTCCCGCCACATAACACTGACACAAGCAGCCCTGTGAGTTGTGGTCCTGTTCATAAAATATATTCACTGCTTACAGTCTGCTAGTTTAGAGGGTTTGTTGAACAAGGATAAAAGGACTCACATACCATTGTCAGTGGAATTAATAGTATTATTACTCCAAGAATAAACTTCTTAGAATGAAGCATTTTTTCATTTAAGGCCATAAACACTTTCCAAAATGACTAATACACAATAAGTGACTCATCGTATAATAACAGGGATTGAAATGAAATGCCTCAGTTTGGTGCTCCCCAATGTTCTTTAGAAAATAGCTGTTGTTCATGATTTAGTAGTATAGGCTGAATGGATAGGATTCGCACATTAATTTTTCTAATATGTAAAATTTCTGTTATTTATTTATTTTTATTTTAATCGCAATGTCAAAGTAAATCATCCTAATACAGAGAAAAAGTGTGTCACGTCTGATCTGATGGCTAGAGGATGAAGTTATTATGTCCTAGAGAAATGTTTGTATTACAAATGTATTAAATGGCTTTGGATATCACTTCAGCTTGTGAATAAAAATGTTTGAGCCCTCATGCTGCTAAAAATTTTGGTGTCTGCGTGGAGCGGCATTCTTGCTGCTCGTGTGTGTCAGCACGCACAGTGCGTCATTGTTGTGGTGTGCGGATGTGGATGTTTCAGAGTGTGTTTCTCTCTTCTCCCTGTGTGAGTGTATGTTTGTGTGTCTGTGTGTGCATGTGGGTGTGTTGCGGAGGGGGGGTGGGGGTTGATGGGCTCAGTGGGAGCCCGGGTCCCGGGGGAACAGCTCTCGTTAATAATTCAGACGAGGCTCATTATCAAGGCAGCGCAGATTTCTCCCTGATTCCACCTTAATTGCAGGCAGGCTGCTCCACTCAGGCAGGCGGTAGTCACGCTGGGTTGACTCTCTCTGTCTTTTTCTCCACCACTACATGGCCCGCTCTGCTCCATTCTGTTCTGCTCCGTCTCCAGTACTTACCCATGTCACAGCAAGATGGCCCTCGGCTACCCTGCTCCATATTACTGAACACCTTAATAGCATAACATGCTATTTTTATATGCACTTAAAAACATGCCTTTATATATGTACGATTAGATACGGACCGTGCACTATTTGAGAATTCCTGTGGAAGACTTAATCTGATGGATTATGTAGCAGATTGTGGAGCTGAAACAGTAAGTTGTAAATACGTAGTTCAGCAGAAAAATAATCCTAAACAGTCATGTTGTTTATAGGCCAAAAAAAAAAAAAAATAGACAAAAATATTGTTTCCAGCTTCTCAAATGAGTTTATCTTGTTGGTGTCATATCATAATCCTAAATTAGATAAAACTCAGGCTGATGGTCAGACAAAAAGAGGCTACTTCAAGATGTTGCCTTAGGCTACAGTTTTATGACTCTCTGATTTACCATAACAGAAACGTCACTTTATAAGCAAATAACAATCATTGGTTGCAGCCCATGTAGGTTATATGTGTGATTCATTATGACTGGGGGTGTAGTTACAGACCCATCTAAAGCATGCCTTCTGATGCACACTACACAAAGCCTAATATGTTTTCTTTTTGTTATTGGCTTTGTGAATTATTATAATGGTGGGTTTATCCTTGAAATAGCCTGTAGTGTATTATCATACTGATCACACACTAGAACGTGTGTTGCCATGATTGATATGACGCTGCAATAATACTCCACTTCATGCTCATCTATAGGCTTATGTAATGTATCTTGTCTTCATAATTTACACTGACTGATGGGTTTCCATTCAGTCCATTCAGTGAAGCCCTGCAGAGAGTGCAACATAATGGGCCTGATCTTGTCATACATGTATATGAATATTTCAAATCAAGCCATTGTACGTAGATGGGAGGGTTTAGATAAACAACACAGATGCTTCTTCCTCTTTGCTGGTGCTATAAGATGAAGTGTGCTCCAAGCTGTATTTCTCTCCTAGCTTCAAAACGGGCTCCTCACAAATCACTGTGCCCATATTTCCTAATTCAATTTTTTCCCTTGGTCTGATATCTCTTCCTGTATGCAAGGGATTGATGGCCGTGTGCATGTGTATGTGTGTGAATGTGCATGTTTACGTGCATGAAGATTGCCGTGTCTGTCCCCGAGAAAGAGATGATGTACGTCGAGTTAAACGGAGTATTTCACAATGCTCCAATCTTCAGACCCTTCCTGGCAGCCATGTGCCAGGTCTCTCGCTTCTCTGTGCCTGTCCATCAAATCCTGTCATGAGCCAAAGGATTGTGGGAAGGGAAAGTGGCGCACGTAAGGGCCGTCGATCAGTTTACCTGAGCTTGGCGGTATTGGCGAGTGATGGAGGGAGCCACCTCACAAAGGGAAATGTAGTTAATGCTGACTGATATGAGCGGGTGGATAGAAAAAAAAAGTACAGCAGTGGAGAGGAGGAGTAGCATCAGTTATGTGCAAGAAAGCTGCTTTTTTTATGCTAATGGCTGGTGGCTGAACCACGGAGCTGATGGATGGCGCTGTGGAGGTCATTCTGGGGGATGACTGGTCAGCACCCTGCTGAGCTGTAACGTCAGTTCACCTGTGCTGAAAAGTTGAAACTACCCTTTTTTTTGGTGGGGGTGGGATCAGATGTGATTCCTTGGGCCTGTACATTTGTGTGTGTGTAAAGCAACCCATGTGTGAGCAAATGTGTGTGGGAGCCAGCATATGTGCGGGGAGGTTACAGGATTGGAGTGAGGTTGTCGGGTTATGAGGTGACTACGAGACCAGCTGGGAATGAGGGGGAGGGAGTTTGTGCCTTTTTGTGTTGATGGAAGTTGTCAAAAAATCACGGGGGGGGGGGCAATTTGGATTTGTATGTCAGTGGCATGGATCTGGGTCAGGACACAAGGTCCAGTGTTTAGTATGCTGACCATGTGAGGTCTGAACTCCGAGTCTGCTCATATCCCTGAATGAACCCAGCACGTCTGCCTCGCTCCGTCTCCAGACTCTCTACTCTACCTTCCTGTCTTTCTCTTGGGCCCTTTTTTCACCTCTGCCCCCCCCCCTCCCCCCATTTTTTTCCCAGTTCTGTGCCAAGAGCCCTTTTCTATCTCCTTTCCTATGTCTCTGCATTTTTTTTTCTTTCCTTACTCCAGGCTTCCCCCCGCCACCACCCTGCTTTTTCATGCTCTCTTTTTCACTGTCAGTCACTCACGGCCTTCTCTTCTCTCCTCCCTTGTTCTATTTCACACTCTCAGTCCTCCCCACAAAGTAGCCTTTTTATCACTCATTTCCCTCTTCCCTCGCTCATTTCTCCTGCTCCTTTCATGTGCTTTTGAAATCCCCTTTTCATCTTTAGCGCTCTCTCTCTCTCTCTTGCCTGTTCTATCCCTCACACACACACACACACACACACACACACACACACACACACACACACACACACA
>JAVDPK010022652.1:0-31220 GCA_034780415.1 Cichlasoma orientale | reverse complement strand
GGGCCCCGCAAGACACTGAACTCATTTCGGTCCTGGTGTGGGAGGTTAACAAGGATGTGTGTGTGTGTGTGTGTGTGGGTGAGCAGCTGTATGTCAGTTTCCTTTTTTTTTGCCTGGAAGAAATGGCCTCTATTAATTTAGGTTTTCTGCATTGTCCATCTATTGTTGCTATACTGTAGCCTTCAAACTGGCCTACCTGCAAACTAACTGGCAGCTGGGACAAACGAGCACTAAATTACCATCCAGCCTCTGAGGTGTAAATGTGAATTGAAACATTTTTAGCAATTTACATTTTTCGTGCAATCAATATCTACAATGAAGCTGAAAAAAATGTGAAGTGATTATTTTCCAAATGAGGGCCAGATTTGATTCGCTGACATGAGCTCATTTACATAGAAAGAGAGAAAACTTCAAAGAAAACTTTCAACAAAACAGTTTAAACAGTAATGGCTGTCAGTGAGTGAGTCAGTATCTATTATTTCGCTGCATTTTAAAATTCCCATGTTTCATCCGAGCTTTCTTTGCACAGAGAACTCCCCTCCACCTGCCTGCCACTTCCTGCCACTGATCTGCATTATGCAAATTTCTTTCAAATCTCTCAGCGGTCGAACATGATAAGCATTTTGTTTGTTTGCTTTTGCGAATTAGGAGCTAAATTATGAGCCGCTACAGGCATTTGCACCTCGCCTGTTCCTCTGGCATTTGTTTTCATTTACACAAGATATTTGTGTATGCAAACACATTTGTGTAATGTGTTTCTCCCTGACGCGGAAACAAATGCTGCGTTTAGCGAAGCTGAATCCCAAAGAAAAGTCCCAAAGTAAAAGAGCACAAAAATGGTCAGACTAAGTATATATATATACTCAGGACTTTACGTTAAGGACTGATAATAAATTACTTTAATCCCACTAGATGAGACTGAACTAATGGATCAATACTGAGCAGGAAAGCAATGAATAATGATCATGGTTACAGAGCAAATTCTGGATCACATTTATTCCTGTTTTAGAGAAACTCTATGAGAGCCATTAATGGGCCCATTTGTTCAGCTCTCAGGTTACTGTGAATGTTTAAATTTATTTATTATTATTATTGTAAGGTTATTATGGCATCCCTTTGAAGAAAAGCTAAAATGAGGGATAAATATCTGTTTAGATTTATTAATAGGAAGAAGATTCCAGAATTAATTGGTTCAGACGTCAGCTGTGATCCTTAACTTTGAAGTCAAAAATAACCCATGGTCTTTAATGGCGCAAAAATTCTTTTTTATACATTAATAATTCATTTTTACCCTTGAATAATCAGAATGACTCACTCAGGATGATGAACCTATGGAGCACATCCCCTCAGGCGGAAATCTTTCAGTTTAGTTTTTGTTTACTTTTCCATTGATATGCTGTTTTGGTTCACCGCCTCTTTTCCACCGACACGCTAAACATGAAAATAAAACCAGTTCCACACATTTCCACCAAAAAGAGATCAGTGCCGATGTGCCTAAAAGTGATCGTCTTCCAAAAAGTGATTTCCCGTATTTACTTACAAATATAAGCAAAGATATTAAACACTAGCGCAGCACCACGTAGTTTCTGGGCACAAAGCTGGAGCCATTAATATCAGTCGCTTCAACAAAAGATTCAACAGTAATTCACAGATGCAGCCCACAGTCTTTATCCACCATGACTTCCCCCCACATATATTACCCCAGCTTCTGCTAGTAACACTATACATAATAAGTAGCTCTCAAATCTGCTGAAATCTGGGTTAGTTCTCAAACAGACACACAGAACTGCCTTTGCACTGCACACTGGTGGAAAAGAGGTTTTTAGTGTCATCTCTTTGTCTCAGCAGACGGCTATGTGTGAAAATCCTGCAACTGCACATCAGCACCAAACAACATATAAAGTATTTCCAGCATAATATTGCTCTGCCAGAAGTGTGAGCTGGCAGCTGTTTGCTAAATCAGTCAACACTGTTGCTGTATTTCAGGATCTTTAAAGTGATGTCAGAATATACTCAGTGATCTTTAGTTAGTATGATGATGTACAGTATGTTGGGAATCATATGTGTATTTTGTGTATATTACCTGATGTTTGGGCCCCCATTTATAAGCTCTGGACAGCTTTTGGGGAGTCCCATTTCACAAATGACTAATTTATATATGTAAGCACGTCTGAAACTGTTTTTGGATTGATTTGTGCATAAACTGTGAAACATAAAATATACGGAGGTACTGTGTTTACAGCTTGTTTCCATTTCCCTCATGAGGCAAATGCATGTAATAAAATAATAAATAAAACCTTAAACATCTACAATTTTACACAAAAAATTTAAAGGACAACAACCTGACAGAGTGTGCGTCACCGAGCATTCACGCGGGTCACAATGTCACAGCTTGTTCTGCTTAGAAGCAGAAGTGGCTGGCTAATGTGGCCTTGGGGTACCTAAGCTACTTGAAAGTTGAACAAAAATAAATGATACATTCCAATATATTTGCAGCGCTCTCTCTGCCACCATTAGGCGGCTCAGGTGTCTGACCCTCGCTGCGCTCTGCAGCACATTAGTGACCTGCAGTTGAAGTGGAACCAGAGGTTCTGCAGCCACGTCTATTTTATCTTTGTACAACAAAGGATGCTGTAAGTAAATATCAAACTCAAATTCACTTGGTGAGGGTCAGTGGATTTTTCCATGACTATTTCAAAGGCAACAAGTTGTGCAACCAATATGTGAAACGATGGTGTGTTTTGTTTATGCACAAAGACTCCTCAGTGAGGCTTAGAGAAAGATCGGGTTTGGGTTTTGACTTACATTGACTTACAATAATAAATGAATTATGGTTAAGGTCAAACAAAGGTCATGTTCAATATTAATTATCACAACAGCAAACAAAAATCGGTTACTACCGATCGGTACTGCTTTTCTTCTTCAAACCCATCACCTGAAGCTCTCTGCGTATCTTCCACTTATCCAGTTTGGGCTCATGGGTCACCTGTCATGGGGCGAGAGGCGGTGTGCACCTACAGCCAATTAACCTAACATGCATGATTTGGGGAAATAAGCCAGAGTACCCAGAGAGAGCCCACGCAGACACAGAGAAAACACACAGAAAGCCACCGGGCTGGGTTCAAACTCAGGACCTCCTCGCTGTGAGGTGACCGTGCTAACCACTGCACCATGCCGCCCCCTTTATTGACGACATTTTATCTTTATTTCTTTTTCTCTTATGTTCTGACAGATGCAACTCATTCACTTCTTTCATTCAGCCTGCTATTGATTGCAATGGCACGCTGGTCCTTTAAGCTTAACGCTAACATGTTAGTTAAGCGCTGCGGCAGCATAAAATCAATGAACTGAGAGATGTCCTTTCTACATCTTTTTCTCATTCCATTCTTTAACATTCTGCCCGCACGTGTACTGTACGAGACTCAAATCACAAATAAAGCTAATCTGAAACTGAATTTGAAGAAATGCAGTTTTTGATGCTATTTCAGCTTTTTAAGAAGCAGGCACACGCATCCATTTTCAGCTGCAGCCGCGTCTTGGATGAGCGGCTGTGAGCCACTTAGTTTTAACACCTTCTCCTGATACACATTTCCATATTTCAGTAATATTCATGCCACATTAGTCCTGAAGCCAAAGCTGCATACCTTTTTAACTTGATGGCAAACTTGATAACGATCTTCTGTCTCAGCTTACCGCCCACTTATGTCAACAGAGGGCTGCGTGTACAGTAAGCATTAGCACACAGTGTTTGCTGGATGTTCTTGCTGTGCTCTTTTTCTCTTGCACTGCCTGGTAGGTCTGCAGTGTTGTGTTCATTCACCTATTCAAGATTATTAAGTTATTCATGTGACCTTATTGTTGGTACATTCCTCGAGAGATAAAGTGGTGTCGTTTGTATTTGCTGTATCCACGTTGTCACCTTGTCTTCATCTTTTTTTAACAATAGTTGCATATTTCCTGTTGAATCGTTCTTTTTAAATGCTCTTTTATAACGTTTATCTTGATTAACTCATATTTTACAGTGCACGGTGAAATCCCAAATCCTCTTTATGTCCTGGGGATGGAACTTACCTGCCAATTCTAATAAGGGAAGGTGCTCGTAAAAAGGATTTAACTGAACATAATAAAACAAAAGGATTTCTTTGAAAGCTTTTTGTGCCATAACAACATATGGGATGAGACAGAGAATGACATTCAAAATTTCAAATGTTTTAAAGAATTTATACAACTGTGACAAGAGCGGGCGCAATAAAGCGGCAGAAACCTTGAATAATAATGTAGCACTAAACAAATCCTCAGCCCTTTGGGGCCTTGAAAGGCTTTGAAAACTCAGAAATTACTAACTGAAGATTTCACAAAGGATGGCAGACCCTCAGAGAAATTGACACAGGAAAGAAACTGATGAGCAACTGAGCTGCTCGCTGTTTAGTATTGTTTCTTCTTCCTTTCCCTTCTTAATTGGTTTTATGTTAAACAGCAGGCCAGATTCAATAACAGGGAGTCAGATGGGAGCCACCAGATCGTCCAGGGTTCATACAAACACTACAGAAAATGTGTAAATGTGACCAAAATGTAAGAAAATGAACATAATGCTGCACCGAAGACTTGAAACTAATGCCTGAGACCACGAGGTCATAAATGAAGTAAGCAAAGGAGCTTTTTCTCACATGTCTATACAATCGGACTTGTTTTTGCACCAAGACAGCTGACTGCTGCAGAGAATGTAACTTTAAAGGACCTCTTCACTGGCTTCACTTCTAGGGGCTCAACGCTGCTACGGACACATTTTGAGAGTTTGGTTCCACCTAGTGTTCACCTTGATCGCTGCACATTACAGCATTACCTGGGCGTATTACTCAGAGATGAAGCTGTAAGTTTAAAGTTTACGTGGCATTCTCTTTAACTTGATTAGAGCACGCTTTACTGCCTCCCAATTCAGGCTAGCATCCCATTAAGTAATTGAGTCAAATGATAAAGGACTGACTTAACAAATGAGGATCTGCTACCAATTAAACAAATGGACTTCATTAACGAGACCATGATGAAAATGCTGCACTGTAACAAGAGCTAGATGCCAGTGACAGCCTTTTTTTTGGTTTTGTTTTAAAGATGTGAGAAGCATATAAATTTCACTCTGTCTAATGCAATTAATTAACCCTTAACACAGGATCACCAACAGAAAACACAGAGCTCTGTACAGGTCACTGATCTTTGGTTTAATTGCTATTACGATGTGTAAAACAAGGCACAGTGAAACGTACAAAGCACAGAAGAAGAAATTGTACTACAAAAAAAAAAGGCCAATAATGTCGTTTGCAGAGTAAAGACGTGGCTGAATGTCGTACCGAGACTTTGTTTACTCGCCTCCACAGAGCATGAGCAGGATTTTGCGGTAGTCGCCAGATGTGTCTCCCTGCGAGGGGAATAAAAGCTCTGTGAGACTGAAGCCGGACTGACACAAAAAAATTATACTTTTATTCATATTCAAGACTTCTGAAAAAAAAATATATCTTGCAACACTGTGAAACAACACAAGGACATTACATAAAGTTAGAACTGCATATATTATATTGAAGCTGATGCATTGGAAAGCTTTTGCTGACGACAGTACGTTCCCGCCCCCGGTCTTTAACGCCTCACCTTGATGAAGGAGTGGAGAGTCTTTCCATACATCTTCTGGAACTGTGCTTTAATGTCCAACATATCAATCTCAGCCCTGGCAACCATTATCCTGATAAGGACACTGTCTGTAGTGCCTAGCCCCTGGAAGGAAACAAAAACTATATTTGTACTGCACCAGACTAAAGCACAGAGTATGACAGCGTCAAACTGCTCTCCTTATGGCCAACGCGGCTGCTACAACTGTGTAATCATAATCAATTAAAGGCATGAAGTCTTACAGTGCTGTGCAAAAGTCACCCCTCATTTCTTTACATTTTGCTTCCAAGGAGCCAGACTTTCTTGTAACTCCTAATTCAAGGGATGAACCTGTCTCGAGTCTACACATAACACACAACTGAGCAAAAAAAAAAAACTATTTTAAATTGCATCTTTAGGCACTTTTTTACTAGCACAAAAATTGCCTGGCCTAGGAAATTATCTGCAGCAGATGAACAGTAACTGAAAGTTATGTCCTTCAGAAATAGGAAAAAAAATCCAGCCAAGACACGATGCAGGGGAGGCTGCGAAACAGGAGGTAGAGTACTAAAAAGTGCTTTAAGTGTTCAGTTGGAGTAGAAAACGGGTATACAAAAACAGGCCATGTACCACAGAGAGACACATCTGGCCCTCCAGCTGATCAATCTATTGTTTGCTGAACCATTTTCCTAGCAAAATGTAAAGAAATGAGACGTGACTTCAGACTTTTGCATAGTATTGTAATAGAAGTCATTTTTTTTATCTTTGTGGTTTTACGGCAGACCTGGAAGTGGGAGAAAGAAAAGTAGCTACTATTACTATTAGCTATTAGCTATTACTGCATGAAATATTTACCTTCATTGATTTGTATAATCGCTCTGCAAAAAAAGTGGGCTTGCTCCTCAGGCATTTCACTGCAAAGTAGAAAACAAATCCCAGCGCATAAGATGCAAATCTCAGTGTATGATGCAGAAAAACAATTTCTTTATCGTTTAGCCCCATTTGACAAAAGAGCAAAGAGTTAAATCATAAACGTCAACAAATAAAGCAGCAAATATTACAAAGTTGTTTTACTTTTTTTTTCATTACTATAAAATTTCAGGTTTCTGTGCTAATTTTAAGCCAAGTGTTGGGTTGAATCGTTATTAAAAAAATAAAAATGGTGTATAACTCCATCCAAAGCATCATGTAACTGAAGAGACACACCTATAGCCAGAAAGACATCTTCCAGGCAGCCAGACATCTCCCTCTTGATGCTCTCCTCAATGTCTCTTCCAGAAATCTTCTGATACTCCTCAAACACTGGAGGGACAAGTAATATGATTCATACGGAAGCTGACCATAGTGATCTGATCTGAGTAATTAAACAATTATGTAATTCAACAAGTGGTTTTGTTCATAAATTTGCCATAAAAGGTCACTAAAATCCCTTTAAAGGCCAATTTAAGGAAGTAAGACAAGAGAGTATATTCACATGACTTATTTCGTAACAGTACCTCGCAGCAGATGTTTTTGGTTCCTCACACAAAGCACTGTGAGGAATTTAACCTCATCTGTGCCCCATCGAGCCTCACCAGCCTCATAGATTTCCTACAATCGCACATGTAAATAAAAATTAATGTAGTTGCATTGGAACAAGTTAAACTCCAGTCACACAGGCCTTGAGACCGATCAGCTGCCCCCTGGTAACCACTGGCCGCAGGGGGAAAATGTGTATTCCCGGATGCCAACCACATTCCACTCTTTTAGTGGTTTCCAACCAGTTTCTGAGCCTCTAAATGCACAATGTTATCTCATGACATGACCTGAACCCTTACCTTGGCATCTTTAACAGCCTGGGCCTCGTCCACTCTGTCGCCTTCGTCCCGCCCAGCCTGCAAAGCAGAAGACGTGTCAGCTCAAGACAAAATGAAAGCAAGATTAAACAAAAGAAAACCAGCAGGGGAAAAAACAAAGAATAACTGGTGGTTTTATTATGCTGAACTGACTCGCTCTTCCTTTTCCCTGAAGAAATTATATTAATTGGCATTTTACAAGTAAGGCTGAACCTGTTAGCAAATCCCAGGAAGTTAATATTAATAATCTACAAAGCTGTGTTCTACTTGGCAGTGTAATATTTGTGATGCGGCATGCAAAAACCAGGCTAAAGTTCAAAATTTTCATTTTTTTTGTGTTTTATGTTTCCTAAAACGTCAAAACTTCTAGACTGGAAAAAAACAGATTTAATTTATCCATCTTTGTTTATTTTCTACAATGTTTTACTTAAAGATGTCAAATAGATAAAGCCACTTGTAGCAGGTTTGTAAAGGATTCAAATTCTGATAAAACTCCACTAGGTTTACAAGAACCTGTCAATCAATCACAATCCACACTGCGTTAATGCCTCAGGCTCAAGACGGAAAAGTCACCGTGTCGCACCTACAGGGCAAAATAGTGTGTTGCTTTTTTGCAGTTTATTGAACAGTTTCTGATGCATAAACGACGTGTTTTTGGACGCAGCTTTGAGAGATATTTGAAGACAACAAAGTTAAGATGAGCACTGGAAATATTGGAAAGTTCATTTCTTGGCTGCTGTTACACGCAGCTGGGATTGTCAGTCTGCACTTTTAGCCGCCGTTTCACACTCTGCATCACACATTGCAAAATAAATAAACAAAACAGGTCAGGGGTCAACGTTTGCTCACCGTAAGTAAAGAGATCAAAACCCTTTGAAACATTCCAGATGTGTCCCCAATCACAGCATCTTCCAGTTTCTTCTCATATTCTGCCATAAAACAATTAGACATTATATATAATGGGGTGTGTGTGTATAATATTTACTTGCACTTGTTTAGATTTTTATTTTATTATAAAATTCTGATTACTGGCTGTAACTGGTTGCTACGGATTCATGAGAAAGACAGTGTTAGGGTGCTACTAGTTCACAAGTCAATCATTAAATGTGCCTGCCTACTTTAGGCCCTTTGGCTAATGAGAGCTTATCGCTTAAATATTAGCGATACAGTAGATCCCGTAAGTAGATTTTCAGATTTCTATACTATGTGTTACTTAGTATTAAAATCGAGAACATTGTTTATTGCAGGTTTAAAAAGGAACTATAATCCAGATTTCGATGAGATTCAACCAAATAACCAGATTCTGAATTATTAGGCTCCATAATCTGCATTAAACACATGTCCAACTCACTCGAGACAAAGCTACGGAAAAACCACTTTATAAATACTTTCCAACTACTCTCATTTCAGCCACAGAGGAACAATTGAGCAACAATAAGGTGCCACACAGAGAGCAGCAGTGGCTTTTATGAATAATTTACAGCATCCACTGTTTTCTAATAAGGGAGGTCAATGCACCTACTAACAAAGCACAGAGGCTTTGTCACTGCTACACGATATCATATATCATACACAAGCCATAGGCACCAACCGGTATGGAGATAATAGCGACCCTGTTACCTCTCCTGTAGACCTCATTGATGGCGTTTATTTCAGCGTTTGACCTTGAGGCGAGGATATCAATGAGACAGGCCTCTTCGGTTCCAGCCCCCTGTAATGAATCGCTATGTCATAAACCAAATATTGACTCAAGAGAATAAAAGTTAGAGGCTGGCAGGATTCATTATATTTGTTACTGTCAGATAATCCTGCTTCCTGAGGTTCCCGGTCCCAACCAAATATTTTCCCCAAACCACTACACACCGTTATAAAAAGTGCAACAGCAGAGGGCTGATACTGTAGGCAGGATTGACTCAAAAAATTGCAGTTTGTAAATAACAGCAACAGCTGTGTGTTCTTTACTAGATTGAGAATGTGAATACTTGAAGAAAATACACAATGCCATTATTGAGAACCGTTTCACTCACCTTCATTGCAGTTCTCAGCTCGTAGGCGTCGTACACGGGTGCCGGCATCAGCAGACCCAGAACGACGCTCCTGAAGTTCCCACTCAGCTCTGAGGACAGATCGTCAGCCAGTTCCTGAAAGGAGACGGGAACACATGACAGTTTTCTTAGTGCTTCAGTAAATTGTTAGGCAGTGCTTCTGTTACAAATGTGAATTCTCTACATTAAAGTCAAGCAGCATGGATTCATGTTGACCATGACGTCACACACTCCAGCGGTTTGGGTCTCCGCTAGAGGGTGTGGTTCCTGGAAAGAGTTTTTGTGAAAGGAGGAGCTGTTCCACACAGTTCCCCCGTGTGGGCGTTCGTGTGTGCAGCATGAGTCACTTTTCCTGACTGCAACAACTCCACTCACAAGCTCTGCTGTTCCCGTATCACCCCATTGAACTTTCAGTTAGTTTTATTGATCTCTTACCAAATGCTGTGCAGTGAGATAATGATTATCTTGCTATGTCAATACAATCAAGATCCTAGGCTTCCCATTTCATTAATATATGGATCCACATAATCGGGAAACAAACACAAGGACAGCGGGTAACACACCTCTGTGGGTTCAGTGGGTGTTTTTTTTTTTGACTCAGACCTTCCTCTTCCAAAGCATCACAAGCCCCTCTCTGTATTAGTCTTTATTTACAAGTGTTATTCATTTCTGCTTTTCAGTTAATGGTTAACTTGCACCTTATCACATTACCCCACCTAAACTGAAGACAGTGAGAGTATACAGTGGAGGCAATATGTCCACTGCTACTGCCAACAGTGTGCTGCTCGAACAAATCATTTATATTTCCTTTATTTATGGTGAAAGTCACATCTTCAGTCATAAATGGATTGTGTTTGCTGCCTCAGCCAAACCTCACCTTCCCCACTGTTTGTTTGTAGGCCACTTTGATGCGCTGCCTCTGGGCAATAGTACGGCGGGCTATGATGTCCATGATTGCCTCCTCATTAGTGCCTGAAAGAAATGCCATAAAACTCAAGTCATATAACCTTAACTGCTGTCAGTCTTGAAATAAAAGGAACATATTTATTTCTGTTGTTGGAAATGCATTTAAATAGCAAAGGTTTGGTCATTAGAATAGAATCAGGAGTCAACGCTGCAGCCCTGGAGATCATCCTAACACAAGGTTGTTTGTTCCCATCGGCATAGAAACCATGTGTTTGCAATGGAGCTCAAACTAGAGTCAGGAGAAGATTATTAAACTAGCCAATCAACATTCCTCTCCATGAATTTGCGGAATTTGTTAACACTTCCAAATGCTTAATGTTGGAGGGTACCTACATATTGTAGTACCCATACGCATTACCCGCCAACTTGGCCTTAAAACAGCACGATCCATGCCAAGGGTAGTCTACAACTACTGCCTGCTTTATCAGCAATGTTTCACAACACGAGGGGTAAAGATGAGTCACAATAAAGATTACCAAACGAATGGACTATGAAAGAAAAACTAAAGCTGCCGTGACAACATGAGCACTGAGCAAAGCTGAAATTAGTTTTCAAACTTTCCTTCAGAGGAAGGGAGAGACAGAAGAGGAAATTTTTCCCCCCCTCTAAGGGCTAAGGATAATGACAGTGTCAAATATATCTTTAGCTGATGGTTAGTGGACGACAGTGAAGCTGGATCACTCACCAGCTCCTTTCATGGCTTCTCTAAGCTTCTGGGCATCTGCGTCGGGATTAAAATTAGGAGCTTCAGTCACAGTTCCACGATTTCCAATCTGGTCATGAATGACAAAATTACAATTATTTATCTATGAAACAGAAATTAAACAAGCAGACACAAACTTAAAGTCCGACTCAGTCATTTGTCTCTATTCCTCCATTTTTCCCCCCTACTGTGTATACATGTGAAGAGTTTGACTCGTTTTTGCTCATTTTGAATTAGTCGTAATGAGTCTTAAGCTTTAGTCACTTGTGCAGAATCGGTCATTTTGGCTTCAGTTGATGCATTAAATTACAACTTGTTGCAAACTAAACAACTGTTAGTTGCACTGGATACAGAAACATTAAAAGACAGATCTATGAAAAAAAAACTTTCATCACAGGTTGCTAAAGTAATAGGACATTAAAACATTTACCCTTTTATTAGAATTACATGTCATTTCCACTTAGTCTCTACTGCAGTGAGTCCCTGTGGGTGATGCAAATTAACACTGAGCACATGACTGAGAGCGGCCGAGAGAGACTTACTGCTGCCATCGTTGGAAAAGTGTAGATTTTCAAACTGGAAGTCCTGAAAGCTACAAAAGAACAGATTAGGTGTCAAATACACATGGAACACTTTATAACACTGAAAAAAAAAAGAAAATAATTCAGGGGCAGTAAACTGTTGCAGGTTTGAATGTGACACTTATTAACATCTGATCAATATTGTATGCAGTTCATTATTTCAGAGGGGGTTTCCACAACATGACACTTCGCCACGGGTTCTCTTGTGTCCCACATTTGTGCTGGCTTCCCTGGAAGCTTATCTCATTACGCCTGTATTTGGAAACACCTGTAATTACTCCACTGAGGGAAGAGCTATTACACTCCCTACCTGGCTTCATTCTTATGGAGATCAACTTACCCTGTCCACTTCTATCCACTTATGATCCAGCACATTAGAGGTTGTTATTATAAACTATACACAACATGAGTCCTCTCCCTGAATTTGACTGTGGAGACATTTGATATTCAAACACAGGAGCCTAAACTCTGCACTTAGGGCTACGAACCACACCTAAGAGGTGTGCAATGTAAACATGGAGCATGTAGTTTCCACATATACTTCATTCAGTATGTGGGTCTGGAAATCGAAACAATTATTCTTCCTGTCTCCAAAACACAAATAGTGCAGCCTACTATAAAGATCCTAAGTTTTGAAGTAAACCTCTGCACATCTCACCTAACGCAGTACCAACACATTTATGCAAATGTGCACACTAAACATTTTTGAGCTCGGAGTGGATAAATCCGACAGTTTTCCTGTCAGTAAACCTGTTTGGGCGGCTCTTGCTTATCCTTACAGTTTTGATCCTTTGAAAGAGAGCGACTGGATTATTGGCGATTTCACATGAAAAATAAATAAAACTGAAAGCTGAAACTGGAAGAAAAAACAGGCCTATAGTTCCAAAGATATTGTTGAAACTTAAATGTATTAATCGATGCTGTATAGATCTACGGAAAGTCGCATCGATAAAAAGTCAGGAAGCAGAAGACTTAACAGTAACTTGAAGTTAGTGGGCACACCCTGCATACGGAATAAAGATAGAGGAGCACCCGCCAAATCGCCAAGCTGACAAAGTCACACCGCAAAACAGCGATAAATGACTAACTAGTACTAGAGTATATCTTACCTGTCCCGAAGACAAATATACGCAACCTGGAGTCAGACACAAAGGTAGAGCAGTTCAGCGAGCTCTGCAGCTTAATAACTACCAACTAAAAAAAAAAAAAAAAAAAAAAAAAAATCTACCAACTGTTCTCTTGCGCCTCCCACTGACGCAAATTTTACAAGGTCGTCCTGAGAGCGCACACGAACAGCGGCCCAACATTAGGCATTTATTATTGATAGGGCCAGAAAACACTGATGATGTTTTTTGAGTTTCACTTCCACATTTATAAAGTGTATGGATGCTTGGTTTCGCCACAGATAGTTTTTTTCCCCCGCATATAATTCAAAATTGCGGCTTAATCGAAATTTTTATATACTTGAGGTAACTTGAGGTAATAAACCCAAATTCTGAGATCTGCCTGGCAAAAACATAAAAAATAACAATAAATAATAATAATAAAATAATAATAATCCAAAAATATTGTATGGAATTGAGTATACACAATCTAAAAATGTAACCTATAACAGAATACTTATATTTTCCTTTCTTATTTTTAAAATTAACTACAGTGCATGACACGGAACACATATAAGATATAGTGAAGAAAATAAATAAAGGATATTTCTTTATTTTATATTCTCTCTTGCTCGTTATCTGGATATTCGGGCTGAGCGACGTGGCTTGAACGCGCCATATGACCACATACGCGAGAGGGAGGCTGCAGCTGCACTCCGAACTACAACACCCATAATTCCGTCCGCTCATCAACAGCAACAGCTAGGATGTTGCGATAGCTGTGGAAGCCAAAGATTGCTGTGGTAGCAGAGATTATACCGCTGGGCTGAAACCTCTGTGTGCTGTTTTGGTAGATGTCAGAATCTGTGACTACATATTCGCAGCTATAATTGCGACAGACGGAGGCTTCAGTCTATTGTCGACTCGACGCTTGTTTGTGTTGATGAAAGGCTTCATCGCGCTAATGCGTTAGCTTAACTAAAATCATAGTTTTTTTTTTTTATTGTAAATGGAAGCAATTAAATAGCGACACAGGCAGCTAGCTATGTGGCAACAAACAGTCGCTCCACTTCGCTGAGGATGGAAATATCTTTGCTGGCAACGCTGTCAGACAAGTTACACGTCGGCTACATCGCACTCGAAGACATTATCTTCTCCAGAGGATAACCTGGATAACCTTAACGTACACGAAATGTCATAGCGCGTAAGTAGCTAGCACTAAGCTAGCCTAGTAATGGCTGGACGAGATGGAGAAGGACCTAATATTATCACCGTCAGCAGCAGCCGACCATGAACAGCTGGATTGATAGCTAAAGAAATACTTTCTCCGGAGATGCTTTAGCCTCCTGGGTGGTGTAATTCACTTACATAACAGTTAGTCGCAGCGGCTCTAGCTATCACCAACTGGCTTGTTTTGGCAAGCAAATGGGAAATTTGCCACCAGAAACCTGAGTTATCTCAATATTATCATAGGCATCACTACAGCCTCCATATAGACTCGTTAGGTTTACAATCAGAGCTGCATTATATATCACTGCAATAATTTTGCATACAGGAAACTACAGCACAGCTCATCGGAAGCCGCATATACTCGTCATTTTGACAACATGAGGAAGTTCTTTGATTCCCGTCGGGAATTGGTCAGCTCCGGGCCTGGTTCTGGAGGAGGAGGGAGCAGCTCCGGGTCCAGCCACGCAGGCGGTAATTTCATTGGACGAGCTTTTACTGTCGGGCGACACCAAGTCACTGTTGAGGAGATAATTGCTGAAGGTGAGAAGGGGTTGCACAGACCAGATGATACCATTTGTTTGTTTGCCTGCTCTCTCTCTCCTGCCATGCATGTCAGAGTATGATATGTGACTTGCATACCTGAGCCCAGTGTATGAGTCACATGACAGACCAGAAATGCAACCTTATATGATTCCCACAGGAATGATGGCGACTTTGCATTAATGTATCTTGTGTGCATAAATGCAAAACAGAGGCTGGCTGCTTTCTCCCAACTGTACTCTGACTAACACACACACACACCATTTTCTTTTAGCTCTTATGATTCAGATGAGTGATTCAAGGGGGTGGAGATGTACCTGAAGCCCGGCAGATGCGTGATGTCTTTGAAATGAAAGAACGTTTAGTATCCAGTAGATTCTGTATTCAAGGTATTTGTAACAACAGTCAGTGGTAGGCAAACTATTGGACTGTGGAATGTCAGGATAACATAATGGGTTCTGTAGTAGAAGCCTGAAACTTGACCACTGAAAAGTAGTTCTAATAATCATGTTAAACCAATATATTTAGCCCGAGTGTGCTTTTCTAGTGTTCAGCGGCAAGTTATTCAGCTTGTGTGAACATCACATGCACATTCAGTGTGTGTATGTCTGGTAATGCTTCCAGTAATGTATTCTTAAAGACTCTTGTCTAACTTGGACGCCTCTTTGTTCTATCGGGAGCTTTCTGAATGAAATACTGTACAGTATCTATGCTTTTAATCAGTTTTGTCAGGCTGCCAGGTGCAGTACGCAGCAAGTGTTCAGTCTGTCTATAATGCAAGAATAGAATGCAGGACAGCTCATTGGGATGTCAGCGTTTACTGTTGTCAAATAGACACACGAGACATGGATGTAAACCCTTAACCCAAACTGACGTTCGTAGGCATCTCTTGCAGATGTCAAGTGCCACGCTGCCATTACGCATGACAAGCGGAGGATGCAGTGTAAGCTGTGATGTCTGCCTGAAACTGATGACTCTACAGCTAAACTCTGCAAAGCAAATTTGTGGTCTGAGCCATACCAGATGGTTAGGCCTCAATGTAGGCCTCTACGTAAACCCTGCAGCAATGACATGACTAATAGATATTGTGCTATAAGGCGGTACCATTTGGTGCTGATTGTGGTTACTGATGGAAGAATAAACATGGATAGAATGCCCAACAGTTGCTGAAGAAATGAGGCATGAAAATTAGCACGTCTGCTAAATGTTCAAAACCACAATGTCCCGAGAAGGCCTGTAAGAGTGATGTGATGATTTTAATTTGAATGTACATTTTTTAATTTATCGTTTCTCTGCCTCATGCAGGTGGTTTTGCAATTGTGTTCCTCGTGAGGACAAACCAAGGGGTACGTTGTGCTCTGAAGAGGATGTACGTCAACAATGAGCACGATCTTCAGGTCTGCAAGCGTGAGATTCAAATAATGGTGAGTTTAAACATTTTTCTGCAGGCTCTCACTCTAAGCTGTCACGGTTTGGCGTGCTGGGTAAAACCGCATAAGGCAAGTACAAAACAAAAGTCTTTCAGAAGAAATCCACAAATGCCTCATTCTGTCCAGAATAACTAAGAGCAATGTGCACCCTGCAGCAGGCTTGTTTGGATTCTTCAACCACTTTTGCCATCCTGGTACTTTGTGTGCTGTTTTTGTTTTTCCCTGCATGGTTTGGTAAAAAATGAACACAATTTAATGGGCTGTTTATTTCTTAGTGAGTTGTTATTTTTTTTAAGTATTTATTGTAGGTGATTTTTTTTAAAAAAGAACAACTTTTACATCCAAGTTGTAGTTGTTTCCCTGTGGACCTTTGACACATCTCTGATAGCATGAAATAACACTGATCTGCATATTCCTGCTATAAATGTATTATGCAGAAAGATCACATTTCTGTAAAGATTTCTGACTTCTTTAGGGAACGGAGATTTATTTAGTGTATAAACAGACATTAATGCCATGGTAGCTTACCACTAAATACGAATAGTCTGTCAGTGGTTTTGGAAAGTTTGACAGCATTTTCGACGCCTTCTTTGATGTCAGAATCTGTACAGTTTTCTGCGCAAGGCAACACTCCAAAAGGAAGGAAGGAAGGAATAAAGCTGCAGCAGTAGATGTTCAGATTATTTAAAAAGTGACAGATCATATCATTAAACTAACATTTCAAAGAACTACTTACATTGCTGACCTTGTTTTGCTTGTGAAACCAATTAACTGACTCCAGTATTTGGTGTGAAGATGGTAGTTCCTCAGCATACACTGTTTTCTTCACCTCTCAGTCTTTGTCACTTTGCCTCTTGCACACTCGCTGAGACACACACACACACACACTCATACACAAGCAGACGGTGCTTCACCTGGGCTGTAGTACTTGACATTTTTTCATTACATAATAGAGTCCTGATTTCAGCTCTCCATTGCCGCTCCCCCTGCAGGCGAAGGCCTCAAACTGCATCTCAAAACGCTGACCAGATTGAATGAATGAGTTTGTCTCCTTTTATAGCAAGAAATGGAAATATTTTGTCTGTGACCCACCTTTTCTGTGTAGGAACAAATCATTTTGTCATTTTGGAAAACAAAAAAAATGTCAGACATACTTTTGGGTCTGTCATTTGCCCACAGAGGGTTATTAAGGCTTTTGATTGTGTTTGTGTTCTTGCAGAAAGACCTTGTTGGTCACAAGAATATTGTCGGTTATCTGGACTCCAGTATCACGGCTATGGGGTCGAGGGATGTATGGGAGGTGCTCATACTAATGGACTACTGCAAGGGTGAGTGCTGAAAGGGAAATGTAAGGTGGCTGCAACCTCATGTTTTGATTAATAAAATAATTTAAATTTCTATGTGGTTGTGCTATTAAATTACAAAAAAAGATTATTGCACAATAATTCTGAAAAATAGATGGAGCAGACAGAAGTTAAGGTGCAGTCAAATACCTCTGAAGTTAATTTCCACTATTGTTAAGTGTGACGCACTATTGGATGGTGTTTTACAGGAGGTCAGGTGGTCAATTTGATGAATCAGAGGCTGCAGACTGGTTTCACTGAGTCTGAGGTGCTCCAGATCTTCTGTGACACCTGTGATGCCGTTTCTCGTCTGCACCAACGCAAGACACCTATCATCCACAGGGACCTTAAGGTGACACATTTTGCCTCTTCTGCTCGCTCTAAAACTGCAGCAGTTATCGTTTTCTGTGTTTTGCTTAATGTTCTATCACATATGGAGGGCATTAATATAGCATAAATTCGAGATGACTGTGATTGGCTTTTGTACTGCCCTGGTTTGTGCTGGGTCAGAGGATGTTTGCATAAAGTTTTGTTGTGTAGCAAGGTACTTTTTTGATTCTTTAAAACTCAGAGGTGGGCTCAGGGGAGCAAAGCCAGGCCTGGCTCTACCCCAGTAACATTAAGGGTGAGAATCACGAGCTGACTATACTATACGAGGAAAACTGTGGAAAATCTTCCCTGATTCTCAAAAAAAAAAAAAAATCCAGCATTAATGTGTCAAAATGGCCTAAATCAAATTCTTCGAACTCTAAAAGACACTCAGAGCAGTGACTTGTTTTCATAAAAATATCAATATTTGGCACCAGAGTGTGTGCAGTTTACATAGCAAGAGGACATGACATGAATATATTGAACTATGAAGATTTTGTTCCATTTGTAATCACCATGCTGTGGTATTTTTTGAAGAGTCGATTGATATGTTTGTGTGAGCTGAAGCTGACTCTTATTATATATTAGATTAATAGGCAAAGAGGAAAAAAAGGGTACTTGTCAAAATACTTAAAATAACTTTGAGTCACTCAGCTGCTGCGTAGCTGTCTCGTTAATCTTGGGTTCTCGTCACTCAGTAATTATATGGAAACATGACTTTAGTTCAGTGCACATTTCTTTTCTTTTTTTTATAAAACCTCAAAAACATAGTGCGACAGAGTTTTTAGAGTATATTGAGAGAAACATGCAAGTTTTGAACGTGTCTTAAATCTGCAAGTCATAATGGGAAGATATAGATTATAGATGCAGTGCGTCTTTGTTGTTATTATTACTTTGTTATTAGAGAGGCCGTTATTTGCATTGGAGAGCGGCTTATCACTTACTGCCAAAATTATTCCTTTCAAGATAAAACACTCTGTTGCCCTCAAAGGAAGCAGCTCTGCATGTCACTGTGTGAGTCATCACTTGTATATCTACAGGTGGAGAACATCCTCCTGCACGACAAGGGTCATTATGTGCTGTGTGACTTTGGTAGCGCCACTGACAAGTTCCAGAGCCCGCAGACTGAAGGAGTGGCCGCTGTGGAGGAAGAGATCAAAAAGTTTGTGCCTCTTTTCATCTGCAACTTTCATTCATTAGCACTTCTTTTAGGTAATGTGGCACAGAAACTGACTGCAATTTTTAAATTCTTGAGTAGCTTGATTTTTTTTTTCTTTCTTGTTGAAATTTCTCAATTTTTCACCCTTATATGGAACTGAAAGATTATTTTTAGGTTTAATTTGTGATACCTAAAAGCACAGCTCATTTATGTGCATTTATAAGCATTCTGTGCTATGCATTTTTTTTCCCCAACACCTCACTTAAAAGCTTTAGCTCACTAACTCATTTGTTTCTGTTCCCTGCTTTCAGGTACACCACCTTATCATATCGTGCTCCTGAAATGGTGAACCTCTACAACAATAAGATTATCACTACAAAGGCAGACATCTGGGTGAGTCAAGATGACAGACCGCCGTAATAATCATGATGCGGCTGTTGTGAAGAGTTAACACATGCAGCACGTAACTGGCAAAACTAAAGTTTGGCTTAAACCACAATATTGTGCAAAAGTCTTAAGTCGCCCCTCATTTCTTTATATTTTCCTTCCAAGGAGCCAGACTTTCATGTAATTTCTTAAATAGTTCTCCAGTCTTTCTGAAGGTCTTTCAAAGTTTTTCTTTGGACATTGGCTCCTTTTTCACTCATTTTCAGTCCAGTCCTTGGACCTGACCATTTTCAGAGGAATTTTTTTGTTTGTTTGTTTGTTTGTTTAAGCCACTTAATTCTGTGACGGTTTTCATATGATTAGGGGTGCCAGCCAGGTATCTCTCCTGACATGTTAGATTTGTTTTGTTTTTTTTAACCTTCACAAAGGATGCAAGCAGAGCGCCTCTAACACTGAATAAAACAAACCCAGTAGATGCACCACAATGAGTATATTGAGCACAAGTGGAGGAAAAACACACACAGATGGGTGAGTAAGATGGAATTATGAATGCAGAAAGATTTTGATCCACTATGTAATACCATCTGGAAAGTGTCTAATTGCAGTGGGTTTCAAGAATGACAGTGATCCCTGACACAATGTCAGTGCAGTAAAAGCATACCTGGGTAGAAAAACACACAGTATAACACTGTCAGTCATGGATTGGCCTCCCCAGAGCCCAGACCTCAGCATTATTAAAGCAGTGTGGGATCATCTTGACAGAGAACGGAACAAAAGGCAGCAAACATCCAAAGAAGAGCTTTGAATGTCCTTCAACAAGCCTGGAGAACTATTCCTGAAGACTACTCAAAGAAATTAGAAGAAACTCAAAGAAAGCGGCCTCAGAGAGTTCAGGCTGTGTTGAACAATAAAGGTGGTCACACCAAATATTGACGTATTTCTATATATGGTTGCACGGTTCAGTAAAAGCTGCACCTATTTCCCATTTTTTCCTAACAAAATGTGAAGAAATGAGACGAGTTGCTCAAGACTTTTCCACAGTACTGCAAAAGTCATTGCGGCCCAAGATTAATGAAACAGGTCTTTAAGGTCTTTAAGAGAAAAATATAAACTCTTTAGGCTTGTGAAATAGCTGTGATGTTAATACTCACTTTTGTAACCTTATCTCAACTGGTGTTTAGATGGGAAATACTTTCTTGCCACTATTTTTGATTAATTATCCTCCTCTCCTCTCCTCTCCTCTCCTCTCCTCTCCTCTCCTCTCCTCTCCTCTCGGGTATGCATGTGGTTGTCTTCTCCAGGCACTGGGCTGTTTGCTGTACAAGCTGTGCTTCTTCACTTTGCCCTTTGGTGAAAGCCAGGTGGCCATCTGTGATGGCAGTTTCACTATTCCAGATAATTCCCGTTACTCTTATGATCTTCACTGCCTCATTCGTTAGTACCTCTTATATATTTCAACAGCATAAATTTCATATCTACTTACTGACTGGTGTTTGTCTTTTTTAGACTTTCATTTTTGTGTACATGGTGTGTTTCAGGGTACATGCTGGAGCCAGATCCAGACAAAAGACCAGATATCTACCAGGTGTCCTATTTTGCATTTAAACTAGCTCAGCGGACCTGCCCTGTTCAAAATGTGAAGGTCAGTCCCTCTCGGCACCAGATGCAGTCAAAATATTTGGATTTGCTTGACTTGGTCTCATCAGGACTCTGCTATGGGTTCTCTGCCTGACCTACTTCTCGATACAGGGCAGTTGTCACACTGTGGGAGGAAGATAAGCTCAGATTCATTATTTTCACGTAGTACAAAATGATTCATTATTTTCATACACTACAAAATACTTGTTTGCCCTGATGATATTTTAGTTAAAAAAAAAAATCCTTTTCAAATTTTGTCTGTGACGTGTTGATATTCTCTGTGCAGATTTCTTTGTAAAGCTTTTCCTTTTTTTTTTTTTCATAAACAAGAATTCTTCGATTCCTTCCAAACTTCCTGAGCCGGTCAAAGCGAGCGAGGCTGCGGCAGCAAAGAAGAGCCAGGCCAAGCCCAGGCAAGCATGATCTGCTTTCACTGTTATCATTAAAGTTGTAGAAACATTGTGGAAGTAATTAGGCAGTGATACTCATTAAATAATTATGTTAACACTGTTTGCCACGATTAACAAGAAGGCCGACATCCTCCTTTTGTTGCCAGACTGACGGATCCAATTCCCACCACTGAAACCTCCATCACCCCTCGACAGAGGCCCAAAGCAGTGCACACCCAGCCTGCTGCTGGCATCCTACCCATCCAGCCTGCTGCTCTGACCCCTCGCAAGCGGGCTAATCTCCCTGGTGGTGCAGCACAGCCTGTGGGTATGTATGGCACTCTGTCATTATTCTCCTGTCTGTCACAGGAAAAAGAAACCAATCTTTTGAATAAGGATGAGCCTCTAATCATTTGTGCACCCATTGAATACCTCAATTCTCAACAGGAACAGCTCAAATAGACAGGTGAAGACTTATGCAAATTATTTTAATCTTACCACAGCCCCAAAATGATTATGAAATGATTTTCTCTGCTTCTGTTTCACTTAAAACGGTGCTTCCGGTGATGTAGGTTATTGTGTATGTTATGAATCACTTTGATGTATTTGTATTTAATAAACTATATTATCCACTTTAATGCATTTTGGTGAGCATTATATCATTTTTTAAATTCAAGTAAACCTATTTGGGTTTCTTCATATTAAAACTTTTGAGCATCTGTGCAATTATTAAGATTAAATAGTCTCCACTGATTGTAAAGTAATGTGCTCTTTTCTCTTTTTTCTGCAGGAGTCAGTTTAGATCTTTCCCAGCCAGCTGCAGCTCTTCAGTCACAGAAGGCACAGGCTTCAGCTCTGCCGCTCATTCAGTCACAGACTAATTCAAATCAGGCTGCACCTCCACAGAAGCAGGTACACTGATCACTGTGTCTTTTGTTTAGCAAATGAGATTGTAAATGAATACAAGTGAGCTGTTTCCTGCTGGTTTAAAGAGGGGAAAAACAAATTCAGGCTAAAACTTTCATCTCTGGGAATCTGTGTGGGTATTTTCTCATTCTTATATTATGTATTCGTTTGATGTAAATAATGAAAGTAATATTATAATAACATTTTTATATTGCATATATAATTTTTTTCTTTGCATGTTAGGCTGTGCAGCCGGCTGCAGCAGCAGAGACAGCAGCACCAGCAGCAGCAGCAGTGTTATCACCGGTCACCAAAGCTGACGTCCAACCACAAGCACAGCCAACAGTCCAGCAACAGACTACACCCCCTTCTGTTGTGAGCGCAACCTCACAACAGGCCGCACAGACCCCATCCAGCCCAGCCCCACCTCAGCGCCCAGCTCGTCGTAAGCAGGCTAGCCTGGCTCCACAGCCAGAAGGTCCGCTTTCTCCCAGCAAGCCGGCATCCAGTCAGCCGGCAGTATCTCAGCAGGAGCTGATAACTCAACCGTCAGCCGCCCAGGCTCAGCCCAGCTCCACTGAGAGCAGCCAAAAACCAGCTGAGACAGTAAGTGGCTTTCTGCCAAACATCCAGCTTCAAACAATGTCTGAATACCAGCACTGTAGAGCTGTCAACTTTATCCTTTTGTCCATAATCTACATGTGGCATGCCCTGGTATAGAGTGTTTTTCCGTCTCACTGACCAAAGACATTTAAAAATATTTAAAAAACGTGAATAAATATGTTGCTGTTCATATTCTTTCCTTCCTCTCTTGTGAACACAATTAACCATGAGTCCTTCTATGTTAAATAGTTGCTGGTTTTTGATATTTTGGCTTCCTTTTAAGTCTTTGCCTCTTTTGATCAGACTCCACCCACTACTCCAAAGACAACTGAAGAACGATGCCACCAACGCACACCAAGTGACGCCACAGTGAGCGCTGTTTCTGCAGTTCCAGTGAGTGACTCCTTACAGCAGCCACAGGGAACTAATGAAGAAGCAGCTCTCAATCAGTAAGTGGCAAGTTTTCTTGAACAACCCTTAACAACACGTGCAACTCTTCTCTTGTTTGCTTTATTTATATTTTGCTGCTGTTGTTGATATTTACTTTTAGATCACTTACATCTCAGCCAAGTCTTAGTGATGCAGTACAGGAACAAAGTAAAACTGTTCCTGCTTCTGGCACTGCTACAAACACTCCTACACAGCCAGCGTGGAACCCCTTTGATGATGACAGCTTCTCCAACTTCACTGCTGAGGAGTTCAAAAATGATGGCAAAAAGGCTAATGGTAACATTTGAGTGCTTATGTTTGAGTGCAGCATTTTTATTTTATGATAAACAATAAATGACAGAGACTCTGCTTTTATCAGACCTGTCCTCAGACACTGAGACATCAGAGGAGTTGATACCAGGCCTTCAGGCCTCAGCTGTTGATAGTATCCCCCAAGAAACTGGTATGTCACAGTTTACCCTTAGATATTCCACAGATTGAGAGTTTTACTTCTGTGTTCATACTATACACAGTACTATGTCTTCTCCCTGTTTTCATTCTGCAGTGTACTGTAAAATCTGAAGGAGAAACTGTGAAAGTAAACCTCTTAATGCGCCTAATCCAATAATCTGATAGCTTTAATTAGCGTTGGAAAACAACAGGGAGTTACTGTAATGTGCCATAAACTGGAGTTTTATATAAAAACCTGCTGAGCTGCCAAACGAAGCCATGCAGTTACAGTTACGCAAACTGAAATGTATACATGTTATTCTGCTTAATCTTTATTTGTGAGTCCATTGCAAACTGTGACGCAAATAAAAGATCACAGATTAGATAAATAATTAGTCAGTTGGTATTTATCAAAGAGAATAATAATTTAACCAGCAACTAACATGATTTCCGTGCGTCCTTCATGATGGGATAAACAACAAAATAACAAAAGTATCTCGTTGAGTAGTGAACTCCAACCTGAATCACCTAAACACCTTATTTTACCTTTGTTTTGAGACCTAATATTTACTTCATTATGGAATCATTTTCTAAATGTCTAAAGTACACTTTTAATTCTAGAGAGAAGTTGATTGCTTTTAAATGTGAGTCTCTTAGCCAGGTATTGCACTTAGTAAGGTTACGTCTGCTTTAGAGCCAAATTTGCACTGGAACACAATCAGGCTGTTTCCCTGTTGTATTTTTACAGTGTGTTTTATAGATTATACATTTTTCCTTTATGACACCTCCTCTGCTTCCTAGTTGAAAGACCAACAGCCATTCTTGATGTGGAATCAGGAGCCTCACTGCTGGCTGTCCCAGATCCTTTCCATACCCTCGAGCTGTCAGATGCACCAGGTAAAACCTGTCTTTGTAGATCATGACACTGCTTACGTAACTGTGAACTCAATTATATAAGTGGTTTATTGCATCATGTATAATACATTACAAGATGTCTAAATTTGTTGATTTATTTAAAGTAATAAATTATCCAGATGAATAATACAATGAATAAACTGCAAGGGTACTGTGAGAGCACATTCTCCACACATGAAAATACCTTTTGCAGTAATCAAGTGTTGATTTCTGAACTCTTCCTAAGCTATAACATTAGTATGAAGCTGTTTTCTTTGCATTATTTGAGGTCTGAAAATACAGCAAAGCAAATGAATGCTGTAAATGGCAAGATTTTTATTTGGAATTTGGAAGAAATATCATCAGTAGTTTATTTTCATTATAGTCAAGCACATACCTATGAATAGTAAAATCAGAGAAACCGATAATTTTGTAGTTGAAAATGTTTTTGCCCTTCGCTCACACGTCTCCTTTCTCTTCCTCTCGTCTTTCCACCGGGCTTTAGAGAAGCTGATTGAAGGACTCAAATCTCCAGACACATCTTCACTTATGCTTCCTGACCTCCTGTCATTATCCGATCCTTTTGGTGGGTCCGTGGAAGAGTCTGCAAAAGGTGTGTGTGTGTGTGTGTGCATGTGTGTGTATTCAGGTTCTGTGTTTAGAAATGTATTAAGTACATAGAAGATTTTCAGTAAGGGTTAAAAACAAAAGCAATGAAGGCTTATCAGATATTCTGGTGTACCACTGTTGGGGGTTCCACCTTAGTCTTGTGGTTCACATCAGCCCATTAGCTCAACCCATTAGCAAAAAGTTCTAAAAAAACACTTTGCACTTTCTGTCCATGTATGTCAGATATACTGCTGAATAGTTTACTGCTTTCCTACAGATTTCCCATTGTAGCTTAGAAAATGGCAATATTTCACTATTGTGTTAACAGTTTGCCATAAAACATGTCACAACTAGTCACATGTCACACAGCAGGGTTTTTTTTAACAAAGACAGACAAAACTAAAGAAATACATAAAAATCGTAAGCAGCTGTATGATTTACTCCATTATTTTAAACACCCTATAAATAAGAAGAGAGAAGGTCATTTATGTTTATGTTTGTGTTGAACCTCACACTTTGCTCCTCAGAGTAAATAGGATCTTTTAAGTTCAGAAGTAGCAGAAGAAACCTCACTCATAAATATCATAAAGTCTGTGTAAATATCTGCATCATTGTCGGTATAATTAAACCGTAACAAAACATGACCTTTTCCCCTGCCCACTTGTCCTGAATCGTCCCAGACCCTCTCACAGCGGACGACTCTCTCCTCGGCTGCTCTCTGATCTCTGGTCCATCTGCCGCTCCGGCAACGAGCAGTGCAACTTCCTCCGTATCTTCTGCCCCCACCTCTGCTGCCTCTGCTTTGGATGACTTCAGTCTGTTGTCTGGAGACTCCACACAGCCTAAAGCAGGTAGCTTGTACGAATCTCGCAAAGGAAGGCAGCGACCTCCTGCACTCTGCCAGTGCTGAATTTAAAGTAGCATTATGACTGACAGAAATCTATGACCGACCTGTCGCGATCTTTGACAGAAACTTTTCTGTATTGTGGCTGGCAGTGTTTTCCTTAGAGACGCACCACCGCCAATGTTGTTTTTCATCTCAGTTTTGCTGTTTTCTGACTTTGACTGGCAGAGGGCAGCACACTGAGCTCTGCTGTTGAGTGCTAGCCGGGGAGCAGAAACCAGCTTCTGCTCTCAGCAGCAGTTTTGAGGACAACAGCAGCATCTAAGCAATGAAAGTTAGATGAGGAGGTGTGGTTTAGTGTTGCAGCCACGTCATCTAATTAGCCTGCGAGCTTTGCAGTTACCATTAAGGTATCTGTTTTGTCTTCTTTTTGCTACTTGGTTTAAAATGACACTTTAGCAGGAAATTGTGTTCTGATTCATCATTTTGAAGAAAGAAATTTTTACCACTGGGTGGCATCAGAAGCAATTCCATCACAGCTTAACAAATTCATTTTAATCCGGAATCATCTTGACTGGTGTCATATATATTTTTGTGTGTGTGTGTGTGTGTGTCTTGTGTTTCACTTCAGTTCTAAAGGTTTGGAAAAAAATTACGAAGTAATTCATCTGTGGAACTGTAGTCTGTGTCCCAAAGTAAGAGCTGCACAGCTGTGGTTTAGATTTTTTTTGGTCCTCAGCTGGTGAACAAAAGCCTTTGACTGCTGTTGACGGTGCCAGCTCCAAATCACAGCCTGACTTTGTACCAGCTGCATCAAAACAAAAACTGCAGGCCTCTCCTCATAATATCTTATCAAACAGGGTTTGTGCCACTGGGGAGCAGCAGATGCGTTTTTGCAGTAATTGCTGTTTTTTTAGAACGTTTTTATCATTGTGAGGAATGATAAAAACATAGCTTGTACTGTATTATCACAGGTTTCCTAAATTATATGTGGAAAAAGCATCTACTCTATAAAGCCTTTATAAAATGATGTTCCTTACAGCTACCTATAGTTTCACTTCAAAGGGTTTTTTTGGGGGGATTATTGGGCTTCTGTTTTCTGCAGACTCGTCTCTCCTGATCTCAGACTTTGAGTCCCAGCAACCCAGTGCAGAGGCTGGTACAGAGGACGAGTTTGATCCTATCCCCGTCACAGGCCGAAAGAATTCCCAAGGTATGTCTTAACACTCTCCTCTAGGAAGCATAGGATGGGAAAGATGGTGCCAGAAAAAAAACGAATCGCATTCATATTTACTGAGAAGCAGATGAGTTAGCTGTACTATTCTACATGCTCAGTCATAGTTAAGTAATGCTTGAAAACCAGTAGAAGGAAATGGGTAAATTCTGCCCTCTCTTTCTCTTTTCTCTTTCTCGACCTCTCTCCCCCTCTTTGATTGCTTTGATTGCTCTTTGTGACTCCCGCTCCTGTGCTTCTCCTCCCCTCTGTTTGCCTGTATCTGTCTCGTCCCCTTGCCTCCTCCCCCTTTTGTCTCTCCGGCCAGTTTCAGGAGGCCACTCGCGCAGTAACAGTGGTGGCTCTGAATCCAGCCTGCCCAGCTTGGCCCGCTCCCTGCTGCTGGTGGACCAGCTCATCGACTTGTAGGCGCTGCCCCCCCGTAGAAGCTGTAACACTGGATTATAGACTGGCATAGCATAACAACAATCAACACTGTTGTCATAGCTAGCTTCTTGCACCCCCTGGCTGTCATCGCCATTGTAGTTGCTGTAGTAGAAGTCACTTTTCAGTGCTTTTCATTCCTGCCCTTTCCAACATATCGATTGCAGCATCTGGCGTACCTTCACTTCTCATCTCTCACCTTCACACTCATGTTGTATCTTTGTTATAGTCTCCTTGCATCATGTATTGTCCATTCTGAAAGAGTGGCCAACACACAAAACTGTCATCATCCTTTCTAAAGATTAACCATTACATCTTTCTGTCAATCAGGATATAATACAGCTGTCCAGTTTGTCTCAACAATACTGCATTATTCCTTATAGCAAACTATAGAAGATCATTGTTGTAATGTATAATAGGCATAGTTCTAAGTGGTTGTAGTTATTATCGTGCACAAGTGAATTTGTCGTTGTTTGCCTTTTTAAATTCTCCTCCCCGGATTTATTTGCACATTTTAAAGAAAAAAAAACATGCAGAAAAATGAAATGACCATTTATTCAAATGAGGTTTATTCCTATAAAAGCCAAACTTCTTTGAAACTTAGTCATGTGGCCTGATTTGCACAGTTGCAGAAACATTACCTCTGGCAGGGCTATGGGAAGGAATATCTTTAAAAATTTGAAGCTGCTATAGATTAGACTGAAAAACATTAAACAATCTGGAAGCGAAACAGCCATAACCTCAGTGAAGTGCCATAAAATAATCCGAGAAGCAAAGTGCTGGATTTCTGAAAGCAAAATTACATAACCACACAACTAAATTTCTTACAAAATGCAGTGTGTCCGACCATTGGGCGAGAACCAGCACCTGTTCTCTAGTGCTGTTGTTTTGAGCTTCTTCTGCTTTTTTTTTTAAACTTTCTTCCTCAAGGCAAGCAATAGATAGGGTTGGAATTAAAATGAGAAATCAGGGTCATTTAACTGTGTTAATAGCAGCGTGCCATATCGATAGTGATGCATGACAATAATTTGAATAATCAGCAGTAATAGGAAATAAAGTAGCAATTATATATAGGCAGAGCATACATGACTATTCATATAATATCTCGGCACTAACGGAAACAGTCTAATGCATCATTTCACAAATTCTTTTCACATTAACATGTTCATTCCACATCGTGCAATCCCTTCTGCATTCCTGTCATTTGTTTACTTCTAATTTAATGTAAATAGATATCTGCAACCCCTGCAGGCTCCTCTCCAGACCGTATATTATATGAAGTCATTGTCAGAAAGCTTTACTTGTGGAAAACATATTGCTTTACTTGTGAAATCTCTCTCTCCCTGTTAATACATGTTAATATAATAGAGTGTTAGAGAATGAATGTAAGAAATAAATATTAGTCTATAATAAAATATATCTATGATTCTTAACACCATAATCATTCATTAATATTGAAGAATATATAAATATTTCATTCCTCTTTGTGGAATTGTGTGTTAAGAAAGTTTTTTGTTTTTTTCTTGGTTCTATCTACTCAATAATTGTCAGTACATTCAAATGTATAGATGATAACCCTAGTCTGTTCAGTCTGAAAGGTCAGGCTGAATCCTATGTCTTATTCTATCTTCGTGAAATGAAAGTGAGCCTGTGTTCTGTTTGTTTACATGAACTGATGAAGGATTATATTTTTTATTCCGAACCGTCTTCTGCAGAGTGGGAGTTGATCCGCTTCATTTGAAGTTGTGCTTTTGAAATCTTTTCAGGTTTTTTTTTTTTTTTTGCTTTTGCTTTTGCTTTGCCGGTTTTAGTGGTCACAGGATTCATATCAAAAAGCATGGCAGTGTTGTTGAATGTTATGTTCGTGTGTGTTGCTATACAGTGTTATGATAAGTATGTGTGCGTGTGCGTGGAGTCCGAATTGTTGGCTGTGTTTTCTAGTAGCCTATTTGTGTTGTTGTTTGCTGCAAATATGACGGCGATCACGTCGCCATTAAAGTCTCCTCTGAAAGCACAGCCCCTCCCCCCCCCCTCTAAATTCTCTCAGGTAGTCAGAGCTACATCACTCTCTCTCCGAGAGCTGGAAATGTACAGTATTGGCTTACTGCTCCCTGTCTCGCTGTCCTCCAGAGGTCTGCTCTTCGTATTACAGTTAGTGAATTACAGATGTGTAACGTGTGAGGGGCTCTGTGAAGTGTGGAAAGGTCCACTCTGCCAGTCTTACAGTGAACGTACTGCGCTCCTGCTGTAGCGGTGGTTTAATTATCAGACTGCATTGCTGTGACGAGTTAGAAAGGATCAGCTCTATAGTCAGCAATATTGATGTTTCTGTAGGATCAGATGAAGATGTTTTGCTTCCCATACATCTTGCGCATGTTGAAAAGTTATTTTTAAAAGCACACACTAAATGTCCCAATATGTTCGTGCAAGATCTGATGAAAAGATTCGGAGTGTGTGTGTGTGTAATGTGGGATAAAATGCCCATTACACTGGGAAAGACTGAAGTTGTGGACAGAATAGTGCCAAACGCACTTAGTAACCTATTCAGGAAAGCTCCAGAAGTGTCATGCCAACATTGTTAACAGCATACGCGCTATATTGGCTTCCGTGTTTTCTCGGTGTATTTGTCCGCCCTCGAAATTGGAAGTATTTTGGGGACAACAAATTTTTGGTCCTCATAAATCTGCAGGAGAAAAATGACAGAGGAAGCTGTTTTAAAGCAGGCGTGGTGACTGCAGGTCAGCTTGTGTTTTTAGCCATCCTCTTTATGATCCTTCCACTGAGCAGTCAATCTTTTGCAGTCACTGTTTGAACCTATGCAACTCCCGAGCTTTCTCCCTGTAGCCGCCAGTGTGCCGCTGTAATCAGTGGGAAGACCCCCCCCCCAAAAAAAAAGCCAAGCGAGACGAGTCCTCGATGTGAAACAGAAGCCCCTCGTTTTTTTTGTTTTGTTTTCTTTTGTTTACTTTCTTCTCTCGTTTTTCCAAAAATGGCCGCCGTCCATTCTCTGATATTACTGAGTGTTTTGAGACTCCTGTCATTATGGCCCAATCCCACGTCAGAGCTGTGATATCGTGTGCTCCTTCTATTTTTGTGAGATAACTAAAGAATTATAAAGGGATGGCAAATAAAGTACAAATGTGAATGTCAGCTTGTTGAGTATTGATTCCAAGTTAATTGTCTACATGGTTTAAAAAGTCTTGCGTGTGTGTGTGTGCGTGTGTGTATATCCTGATCTTTCCGTTTCCTGCTAAACTTCTTACTGTTTCTCATCAGACACACAACGATATCTACATGAAGTAAAGGCTTAAAATAGCATTTTGTGTGTGAATAAATGTGTAAATTTAATGTTATTATGCAGGAGGATAGGTTTAAATGTGTTAAGGACTAATAAGAATCTGCTTGGGAAACACCTTAACTCTCCTCAGGTAAGACTAAACATCAGCTTCATGCTCAGTTTCATTCTCTAGCTT